>WSYH01001537.1:100910-117352 GCA_036426205.1 Ascaphus truei
GAGCGGGAGGTGAGTGGAGGGAGCGGGAGGTGAGTGGAGGGAGCGGGAGGTGAGTGGAGGGAGCGGGAGGTGAGTGGAGGCAGCGGCAGGCTGCCCTGCCCACTGCTTGTCCCCGCGCCGGGGAGGTGAGTGGAGCGGGAGGTGAGTGGAGGCAGCGACAGGCTGCCCTGCCCACTGCCTGTCCCCGCGCCGGGGAGGGAGTTGAGCGGGAGGGAGGTGAGTGGAGAGGGAGGTGAGTGGAGCGGGAGGTGGAGGGAGTTGAGTGGGAGGGAGGTGAGTGGAGAGGGAGGTGAGTGGAGAGGGAGGTGAGTGGAGCGGGAGGTGGAGGGAGGTGAGTGGAGAGGGAGGTGAGTGTGATGGGGGGGAGAGGACAGAGAGAGAGGTGTGTGTGTGTGTGTGTGTGTGTGTCCCTGTGTGTCCTTTGGCCCGTCACTCCGCCTCAGGCCAATGAGAGGTGTGCGAGGGCGGGCGGGCCAAGGGACCAATGAGATTGCCGCTAGGGACACAGGCCATGCAGACATACAGTGCTTTCAGAAATATATAGTAGATAACATAATAAATAATATATTATATAGTATAATATAATATTATATAGTATAATATTATATATATATACGCTCTTACGACGCTTTGCAAAGTTGTTTATGTGAATATGTATATATATATACAGTACACACATACACAACGTTGCAAGCATCGTAAGAGCGTTGGATAAGCCATTTTGGCGTTGTTAAAATGAATATAGGTATGCATTGCATAGCGTTGGATAAGCCATTCGTTGTAAAGCGAAGCGTTGTAAAACGAGGACTGCCTGTATTAACAAGCTAACAAAGATGAGGAGCCTTACCTAGGTATCCACTAGTTGAGTCAGCGTGTCAGTCTGATATCCCTGTTTGGATTACTAGAAAATCCTGTTGATCATCTGGTCCTGTATACCGCACTATGCACTCCTTCCTCGGAATATCATGGTAACTAGTGACCACAGTATCTAAGTTCCCCATAGCAAAGGGAAGAAGGGGGTTTACATGGGGGATATCTGGCGAGGGTGAGACTGCTCACGTCTCTCACGACATCACAGCTGCTTGTTTGTGATCCCACTATGCCACACTCACCCGCACCACGAACATCTGCATGACATCTTAGGCTGCGGTCCCAGTCATGACTGTGACACGTGCGCCCGGCGGGGGGGGGGGGGGGGGGGGGGGGGGGGGGGGGGCGGTGCGTGCTCAGCGCTAACGGCGATCTGCGGTCTCCAGTAGAGAGGGAGCTTGCAACGGGAGGGGCCGTGGTCGGGGATTTGCGGGGGCGTGGCCATCACGTCACGCAGCTGGTTCGCCCTCAAAAGTCTGCCAATACCCCACAATGGACTCAGAGGCCGCCTGCGGGCAGCAGTCCACCGAAGTCGGGGGAGCTCCGGCACGGGCGCCGGTGCTACAACTGCAACCGCCCTGGTCACATCAGACCAGATTGCCCGGAACCCCTGCGTTCCGGCGGACCCCATCAGGGGCAACGCACCCCAGCTGCGAAGCCGGTATCCCGCGTGCGAGTGGCTTCCACCAAAGACTCCGGACCGGTCATGGAACCAACTCCCAGCGAGACGTCCCATGCCACACCTGTCCCGGTTTCAGCGGTGCCTACAGCCAGGAGCGGAGGACATCTCAGCGCGGACCTTTAGCAGACGGACGGCCGGAGCAGACATCTCACCCCGGTCACAGATGGTGACCGGCAAGCAGTCGGCTTGATGGATTCAGGAGCTGCAGTGACCCTGGTCCGACCTGATATGGTCTGGCCAGAGGAATTACTCCCAGGCCCTGGGATACAGATCACTGTGGCCGACGGAGAGCCACGTTTCCTGCAAGTGGCCAGAATCTTTTTGGATTGGGGGAGGGCCAGGGTGTGCGGGAGGTGGGGGTTTTACCCGGTTTGGATACTGAAGTTCTTCTTGGCAACGATCTGGGTCCGATGACCTGCACCTACGACCGAGTGCCCAAACCCGATTCAGTGGTGGCGGTTACCCAGAGCCAGACAGTGGCAATGGCGGCGGCGCCAGTCACCCAGCCTTTGGGACCAACGTTAGCGGAGGGCGCAGAGGAGCCCGGGGAGGTAAGCCAGGATCAGTTGCAACCGCAGACTGACTTACTGTTTCCCCTCACCCTTCCCCATTCTCCGGACAATGACATGACTGGGGGGTGGCCAGAATAAGGAGCCCAGTTTAGGGAGGCAGTGAAGGCAGACACTACCCTGGCCGGCGTGAGACTTCGGGCGTCCGAATCTCAGGCAGGGGAAGGCACTGAGCACTGCCTATGGTATAAGGGACTCCTGTATAGAGAAGAAGGGAACCCAGGGATAGAGGAGGGATTGACCGGTAAGCGACAGCTAGTAGTGCCCCAGGGGTACCGACAGCAACTGTTACGGGTAGCTCACTCTATTCCGTTAGCGGGACATCAGGGGGTCAACAGAACGCGAGCCCGGTTATTACAGCATTACTACTGGCCGGTGGCATCTCGAGATGTGGGCAATTTCTGCCGCTCTTGTGATGCCTGCCAGCGAGTGGGTAAGGCGGGCGATCGTGTGAAGCCACCCCTGAAACCCCTACCGATAATAGGGGAACCCTTCCAGAAAGTAGCGATGGATCTTGTAGAACCCCTTATGATTTCTAGCAGGCAGGGACACACTGTGGAGCAGGTGGAGATAGGGGCACAGTTGAGTGCTAGGCAGAAGGGAGAAGCCAGGGACATGCTAGCTAAGTATGGGGCCCTCTTCACTGATATGCCAGGGACCACACATCTCACAAAACACCCAGTGCTCACAGGGGACCTGCGGCCTCTGCATAAGCACGCTTATAGAGTGTCAGCAGAGATCAAGACCAGTATGGAGAGGGAGATAGAGGAGATGCTGACCCTAGGGGTTATTACTCCGTCCCAGAGTCCTTGGGCAAGTCCGGTAGTCCTAGTTCCTAAGAAGGACAAGACCACCCGGTTTTGTGTGGACTACCGCTTGCTCAACGCTGGGACGTGTCAGATGCCTATCCCATGCCCCGCATGGATGAGTTACTAGATGAACTCACGGGGGCAAAGTATCTGACCACCATGGATTTGAGCAAAGGCTATTGGCAAATCCCACTGACCCTTGAGGCTAGGGAGAAGTCAGCATTCATCACTCCAAGTGGCCTGTATGAGTTTGTAGTGATGCCATTTGGGATGATAAATGCCCCGGCTACCTTCCAACGCCTGGTCAATAGGTTACTGGAAGGGATGCAGAGCTATGCCAGGACTTACTTAGATGACATTGCTGTCTTTAGTAATTCCTGGGACTCCCATTTAGGACATGTAGCTGCGGTGCTGTATAGGATCAGGGAGGCTGGGCTTACCTTGAAACCCACTAAGTGTATGGTAGGGATGGCAGAGGTCCTGTACTTAGGGCACAGGGTGGGTGGAGGACACCTAAAACCAGAGCCAGCCAAGGTAGAAGCCATAGTTCAGTGGCCTGTTCCAGGGGGGGGCAATGAGGCGCAAGATTATTTAGGGGGGCGCAGGCAGCGTGCGACGAAAACTGGGTGCGCGGGCCGGCAGACGCTGTGCGCGAGGGGCGGCCAAGAAGATGTGCACGGGCGGGCAGCCAAAGATGTGTGCGGGTGGCTGAACAGGATAGTGCAGGTGGCGGCAACGTGATGGTGTGTGAGCGCAAGCGCAGGGCTTCGGAGGAGCACGCCCAAGCACGGTGAAGTCAAACGCCCCTCCATCGGTGTCTGCCCTGCAATAGCGCTGTGTTCCTGCTCTCCTCCGCTGGCAACCTGCTTCGCTGCGATCCTCTGCAAGTGAAAGGGTCGGCTGCCACTATATCAATCATACTATGAATGTACAGAAATAATGTAAAAAAAACTGTGAAAACACAACATTAAAAACGGGAAAAAATAAATAATACTGTAGGTAGGAGTTTGGATGACAATGGGGATAGCAAGACAAAAAGCATGGAGGGGAAGGAAGAAAAAAAAGGGGGGGGGGAGAGGGAAGGGAGGTAGCAAAGAGGTGGATGAATGACCCCCCAAAGATTGCCTTTGTGCACGTACGCTCTCCCAAGCTTGGCGCTTGGGGAGACAAACAAAATTGACTTTGATGTGCGCTCAGCAGCAGTCAATACACACACACAGCTACACACAGACATACACACAAATAGCCCCGATCCACGCTTGCAAAATTATGCAGGACACCCTGTGCTCATGCTTGGAGAGTTGGTGATGTCACCGCTCTCAGCAGCAGCGTGGACGCAGCCTAATTTTGCAAGCGCGAGCTGTTGAAATATGTAAGTATTTAAACATATTTGGATTTATATTATATACCGTTTAATAAAGGGGTTTTTTTTTGTTTTTTTTCATGTGATTTTGATTACATCAGGCAGGGGGGGCCCGAGAAATGTTATGGATGAAAAGGGGTGCTCGGCATAAAAAGTGTGCTCACCCCTGTCTTAAAGGCAAATGAAGCACAGCCATTCTGATATGCTGGCATCATTTCCTTTAAGTGACGTCATGTAAAAAGTCAGAACATGGTTTTAACAGCCAATCAGGTGGCTGTTAACCATTTTGAGGCTAAATGTGACGTCACAACCCATACTTAAGGCCGTGACGCCTCATTTGAACCCAAGAAGACGACGAGACAGCATCGGCTGGGGTTTAATATGGGGTATTTTGGATTGACAGGTGAAGAAAGAAGATAAAGAAGAACAAGAAATGGTTACAGATGAAGATAGAAGAAGGTGAGTAAAGAAAGAAAAAGAAGATTTAGGTACCTGAGCCGGATCTTCATGGCGGATGTCATCGGATGCTGTTGGAGGCCTTCAAGGTACGTGAGCTTCCTGTTTCCCTGGGAGTTGGAGGGCCACAGCTTCTAATGGTAAGTAATATATTCAATGTTTGTAAATGTCTCTTTTTACAGGTTTATTCTTTGGATGTGTTTTTTTATTTTGGGGGGGAAGCACATTGACTGATAATATATTAATCTGTACCTGTTTAGGGTACAGATTAATACATTATTATGCCAATATTTGGGGGGCATTTCTAGCTTGGTATTGGTGTTGCTTTTGTGCATTTCATGTATTATGTGGATGTGATTGATTGTTTTTTCATGCTTAATGTAATAAAAGGTTTGCGATTGGTGTTCGCTTATACTTAATGTTATATTATGTTAGCTCATGTGTTTTATGGTTACTTCAGAGATTGTTTTAATTTATTTATTTGTCTTTTAATGGTTAGCCTGCAGCCTTAACAGACAAGCAGCAGCCTACACTGCACAGCAGCCTTGCAACATACAGCGCTTCTTACACAAAACCTAACTGCCTTTTTCTCTGTCTGAGTTCACCCTCTGCACCGCCCTATAGTGAGGAGCCATCTTCCCACCTACCCCTGCGCACGTTCCCACGGCCAGCGCCATTAAGGGCCACGCTTCCGGACACCCGCCAGGACACGGGTCAGAGCCAACGGACACCTGTGAGTACAGCTACCCCTACGCTGCACGCTGCAGGACACCGCTCGGCATCATCTGAGACAGACGCCCATCGCTGACAAGGTAAAAGACCGCACGCCACACGCACTGGCAAAAGGCCTACACACACCTACAGCATGGCAGAACTCAGAGCCTCACCAGACATCACGCAGGAAAGCGATCACTCAGACACAGAGACCGCTGCGCAACTGCAACAGGCACAGGCAGGCGCAAGGCCCAAACGGACAGTCACACTGACACAAAAGGCCCGCGAAAAATATGAGACTGACATTGAAGCGCACCTCGCCAAATTAGAGTTGGCCTGGGAAACAACCGCACTTGGGGTACGCAATGTCGCTGCCGCCGGTAATTCTGTACAACAGCTCGAGCAGGCAATAACTCAATTAAAGATAAACCATTTATACTACCAAGAGATGTCAGAGGCGTACGTCACTTACCTGGCCAGGGCTAATACCGGCGAAAGCCTGCATGAAAGGGACTTACAGCATAACCTTGACTTGACACGTGACAGCTGCGTGCGAACCTTTATCATGGAAGCCGAAAGTAAGAGGAAAGACCTTTTGCTGGAAACCGCATCGCAGCGCTCAAGCGCATCCAGACACTCATCAAGGTCAGCAAGATCAGCACAATTCAACGCGTCCAGCGCAAGCGCTACCAAGGCGCGAGCCACCGCAGAGGCCGCACGTGCCAGGGCCGAATATGGTCGAAGAGAGGCAGCCGTAAGGGCAGAAAGAGCCAAATTAGACGCGGATCTAGAGGCACTCAATCAAGAGAAGGAAGCCGCTGCCGCCATAGCCCAAGCCGAAGTCCTAGAAGCAGCTGCGAGACAGGATGGCGGGGAGCTACTGTACAGACGGATAGCCTCAGAGGATCCAGCCCGACGCACTGAAGACTACGTAAGGAGCCTCTTCAGCGTAAACACCAGCGCACCATCTCAACACGGAGGGAGTGACACCACAGACAACGAAGACTCGCTAGGACCATGAGGAGAAGACGCTGCTCCATCAATGGCACATGCTGCCTGGGATAGCCACAGCCGCAACAGTGATCCACACGCCAGCGCGCACACGGATGCACCACAACAGGCTCGCAATCCAGGTACACCCACGCGGGAGAAAACAGCCCCTCACACTAGCCAGCAGCCATCACGCGTCCACGCCAAGGAAGAGGCGACCGCACAGACCGTCCCAGCAACTACCTCAGAACGGGACAAACACGCCGATGCCTCAGGTCTGACAGACATAGCCAAGTACATGATCCGGCGCGACCTGGTACAAGCAGGGCTCATCTGCTTCGATGACCGCCCTGAGAACTACCGGACGTGGAAGGTCACGTTCAAAGACGCAATCGACAGCTTGGAATTCTCAGCAAGGGAAGAGCTCAACCTGTTAGTCAAGTTCCTGGGGAACGATTCCAGAGAGTACGCAAAAAGACTGCGGGCAGCGAACGCGCATCAATCCCAAGTAGGTCTGGACCTAGTGTGGGAAAGGCTGGAAGAATCCTACGGCAGCCCCGAAGCAGTCGAGGATTCGCTCTTCAAAAGAGTCGAAAGCTTCCCCAAGATCACAACTAAAGACTACTCGAAGTTACGAGATCTTGGAGACCTGCTACAAGAACTGGAGTTCGCAAGGAAAGACCATTCCTTAATAGGTCTCAACGTCCTAGACTCAGCTCGTGGAGTGAGACCCATCCTGGAGAAGCTACCCTTCAACCTCCAAGAAAAATGGATCTCACAAGGCTCCAAATACAAAAGGGAGAAGCAAGTCGTCTACCCCCCATTCTCAATTTTCTTGAGCTTCATTCGCGAAGCAGCATGGACGAGGAACGACCCCAGCTTCTTCTTAGGTGCGCAAACCACATACAGTGCAAGCAGCCTGAGGAGCGAGAGACCAGCGACGAGATATGGTAACCCCCAAACACCCATCTCAACCCGCAGGACGGACGTGCCTCCCACGACACAAACTACTCCCGATCAGTCGGTCGCCGGAGACAAGGAACCAAGGGACCCAAACAGGGAATGTCCCATACACAAGAAGCCACACCCACTCAACAAGTGCTTTGGGTTCAGGATGAAGTCCCTAGAGGAACGCAAGAGGTTACTTGGAGAATTCGGGGTTTGCTTTAAGTGCTGCGGTTCCACGGCTCACCTAGCCAGGGACTGTAAGGAAGAGAGCAAATGCATAGTGATGGCAGATACAATAGATTTGTTCAAATAAAGGTTGGACATCTTTTTTAGAAAGGAAATTTATACAGGGATATACCAGATACGTAAACATGGGAAGGATGTTGATCCAGGGATTAATCCGATTGCCAATATTTGGAGTCAGGAAGGAATTTATTTTTCCCTTATGAGATATCATTGGATAATGTGTCACTGGGGTTTTTTGTTTGCCTTCCTCTGGATCAATATACTGTAAGTACAAATATAAGATAAGTATCTTTCGTCTAAATTTAGCATAGGCTGAACTTGATGGACATACGTCTTTTCTCAACTTCATCTACTATGTAATTAATTAAGTTACAACAAAGGACAAAAATTCCCAGTGCTACATCCAATATGACAAAAAATATACAGTTAAATACTTATCTGTCACCCGTCCCATGAGGAAGGGTCATTTCGTTAAACTATTTGGCCAAAGCATTATAACCCTGCAGCCACGTCACGGCACGACCAGTGTGCAGCCACGTCATGGCACGACCAGTATGCAGCCACGTCACGGCACGACCAGTATGCAGCCACGTCACGGCACGACCAGTATGCAGCCACGTCACGACCAGTATGCAGCCACGTCACGGCACGACCAGTATGCAGTCACGGCACGACCAGTATGCAGCCACGTCACGGCACGACCAGTATGCAGCCACGCCACGGCACGACCAGTATGCAGCCACGTCACGCGAACACCAAAAATAATAATAGTCACGCCTTCTCCGGCTCTTGGAGGTCTCCAGGTTTTACTTAGATACATTCGGGTAAAGGTACCCGCTGGTACTCCTGTTTTTTTAAATCCACCGGGACATGTGGGCCATTAGGAAGCCCCAACAGGTGATGTCATGGCTCCCTGTTGGCCCACATGTCTACAGAGCTGTAAGCTGCTATTTTGTTTCCCCAGAAGTAGATAGCATGCGCTACTTTTTACTGGTAAGTATCTCGAACCAGGGTGTCCCTGGTCTGAAAAAGAAGGTTTCAATCTCTAACGAACCCGTCCGATTCTCATCCTGGTAAATAAAAACAATAAAAAACATACCCCACCCCCCCCCCTGCTTTAAATCTACCAACTGCCCGTGGGCTAGATCAGGAGTAGCCAACTTCAGTCCTCAAGGACCACCAACACTCAGATATTAGGGATATCCCTGCTTCATCACTGGTAACTCAATCAAAACTGAATCCGCTGTGCTGAAGCAGGGATATCCCTAATACCTGCCTGTTTTGGTCGTTGGGGACTGGAGAGGCCACTCCTTGGGTAGACGCTATGGCCCGTAGCAATGAAGAGTTAAAGATGCTGCGGTCTTGATCCTTCTGCCACTGAAAGGGATTCAAACAGTTGAAATCCCTGATATTGTATCAGTCGCAGTGCAGCTTCCACACTTTCACTTGGTGGCGGCACCGCTGCTGAAGAACAACGGTAAGTCTATACTTAGCCCTTCCGTCCCGGATGTGCCGGAATGCGTTACCGTAATCAGGTCCTGTGCCGAAGTGAGGGGGGTAAAAAGGGCGTAGCCTTAAATAAATGGGAAAAGCAAAATCCGAAACCACCAAATTACATTGTATCCCGCGCGCCCTCCCAGGGAGAAAGAGGGGAGCACTACCAATGTGAATCTACAAGTAATGTATCTAAACTTAATACATATATATATATATATATATATATATATTATATATACCGTTAAAATATATATACAGTATATATCGCAACACACACACATAATATATATATATATATAGTATAGATATATAGATATATATATATATATATATATATATATATATATTATATATAATATATATATATATTGAAAGATACGCCAGTCCTCAGAAAAAATCCACCAGTGAAATCAAATGACCTTAATATGGAAACGGGCTATTTATAAATAAGCTCGCCCATTTGCATCGGCCCGATATTATTATGCAAACTGAAATGCCAATAATGTTGCTCTTGAAATTTATGAAACCTTCCGCTCTGCTCTGTAAGCCCCTCCATCAACCAGGCTCAGCCCGGGCCAAGTTACTCTGCCACCCTGCAAAGGAGGCCCCTTCATGCAGCCCTGCTTACCCTGCAAAGGAGGCCCCCTTCTCGCAGCCCTGCTTACCCTGCAAGGAGGCCCTTCATGCAGCCTGCTACACTAAAGGAGCCCCTCATGCAGCCCTGCTACCCCGCAAGGAGGCCCCTTCATGCAGCCTGCTTACCCTCAAAGGAGGCCCTTCATGCAGCCCTGCTACTCCCTGCAAGAGGCCCCTTCATGCACCTTGCTACCCGCAAAGGAGCCCTTCTGCAGCCCTGCTTACCCTGCAAAAGGAGGCCCCTTCAGTCAGCCCTGCTTACCGGCACGAGGCCCCTTCAGCAGCCCTGCTACCCTGTAAAAGGAGGCCCCTTCCATGCAGCCCTGCTTACCCTGCAAGGAGGCCCTTCATGCAGCCCTGCTTACCCTGCAAAGGGGCCCCGCATGCCGCCCTGCTTACCCTTCAAAGTGAGGCCCCTTCATGAGCCCTTGCTACCCTGCAAAGGAGCCCCTTCATGCACCCTGCTACCCTGCAAGGAGGCCCCTTCATGAGCCGCTGCTTTATACCCTGCAAGAGGCCCCTTCATGCAGCCCTGCTTACCCTGCAAAGGAGGCCCCTTCATGAGGCCCTGCTTACCCTGCAAAGGAGGCCCCTTCATGCAGCCCTGCTTACCCTGCAAAGGAGGCCCCTTCATGCACCCTTCTTATACCTGCCAAAGGGAGGCCCCTGCATGCAGCCCTGCATACCCTGCTAAGGAGGCCCCTTCATGCAGCCCTGCTTACCCTGCAAAGGAGGCCCCTTCATGCTTTATGTAACTGTATTTGTAGCCATGTATTATTTCTAATTTAACTCTGTGCCCAGCACATACTTGAAAACGAGATGTTACTCTCAGTGTATTACGTCCTAGTAAAATATTTTATAAATAAATAAAAATGCAGCCCTGCTTACATATCTGTGTAGTGTTATGACCTGCATACTGGTCGTGACGTGGCTGCATACTGGTCGTGACTGGCTTGCATACTGGTCGTGACGTGCTGGCATACTGGTCGTGACATGGCTGCATACTGGTCCGTGCCGGTACTGCATACTGGTCATGCCGTGACGTGGCTGCATACTGGTCGTGACGGTGGCTGCATACTGGTCATGACCGTGACGTGGCTTGCAATACTGGTCCGTGACGTGCTGCTACTGGTCACCGGACTGGCTCAATACTGGTCGTGTGACTGCATACTGTCGTGCCGTGACGTGGCTGCATACTGGTCGTGACGTGGCTGCATACTGGTCATGCCGTGACGTGGCTGCATACTGGTCGTGACGTGCTGCATACTGGTCTGCCGACTGCATACTGGTCGTGCCGTGACGTGGCTTGCATACTGGTCGTGCCGTGACTGGCTGCATACTGGTCGTGCCGTGACGGCTGCATACTGGTCGTGCCGTGGCTGCATACTGTCGTTGCCTGACGTGGCTGCATACTGGTCGTGCCGTGAGGGCTTCATACCTGGTCGTGTCCTGAACGTGGCTGCATACGGTCGTGCCGTGGCTGCATACTGGTCGTGCCGTGACGTGGCTGCATACTGGTCCGTATGCGTGACGTGGCTCATACTGGTCGTGCCGTGACGTGGCTGCATAACTGTCGTGCCGTGACTTGGCTGCATACGGGGTCGTGCCGGTGGCTGCATACTGGTCATGCCATGACGTGCTTGCATACTGGTCTGTGCCCGTGACGTGGCTGCATACTGTCGTGCGCGTGACGTGGCTGCATACTGGTCGTGACCCGTGACATTGCTGCATCTGGTACGTGCCGTGACATGGCTGCATCCTGGTCCCGTGACGTGGCTGCCATACTGGTCGTGCCTTGACGTGGCGCATACTGGTCGTGCCGTGACGTGGCTGCATACTGTCGTGCCGTGACGTGCTGTACTGGTCGTGCCGTGGCTGCATACTGGTCGTGCCCTTGACGTGGCTGCATACTGGTCTTGAGCCTGGTCGGAGAGAGGCAGCCGTAAGGGCAGAAAAGGCGCGCATAGAAGAAAAGGAGCAGGTCGCCGCCGCTGCTACCAATGCGCGTAGAAAGGCCGAATTAGACGCGGATCTAGAGGCTCTAAGCAAAGAAGAGGACGCCGCTGCCGCCATAGCCCAAGCCGAGTCTTAGAAGCAGCTGCGAGAACAGGATGGCCGGGAGCTACCGTACAGACGGATAGCCTCAGAGGATCCAATCCAACGCACTGAAGACTACGTAAGGAGTCTCTTCAGTGTAAACACCAGCTCACCATCTCAACACGGAGGGAGTGACTCCAGCGACACCGAAGACTTACTAGGTCCACGAGGAGAAGACGCTGTTCCTTCAATGGTGCACGCTGCCTGGGATAGCCACAGCCGCAACAGTGATCCACACGCCAGCGCGCACACGGATGCACCACAACAGGCTCGCAATCCAGGTACACCCACACAGGAGAGAACAGCCCCTCACACTGGCCAGCAGCCATCACGCATCCATGCCATGGAAGAGGCGACCACACAGACCCCCCCAGCAACTACCTCAGAATGGGACAAACACGCCGATGCCTCAGGCCTGACAGACATAGCCAAGTACATGATCTGGCGTGACCTGGTGCAAGCAGGATTCATCAGCTTCGACGACCGCCCTGAGAACTACCGGATGTGGAAGTTCACGTTCAAAGATGCAATCAGCAGCTTGGACTTCTCAGCAAGGGAAGAGCTCAATCTGCTATTCAAGTCCCTGGGGAACGAAATCCAGGGAGCACGCGAAGAGACTTCGGGCGGCAAACGCGCACCAACCCCAAGTAGGTCACGACCTAATGTGGGAAAGGCTAGAAGAGTCCTACGGCAGCCCCGAAGCAGTCAAGGATTCACTTCAAAAGAGTCGACAGCTTCCCCAAGATCACAACTAAAGACTACTCAAAGTTACGAGAGCTCTGGGACCTGCTGCAAGAACTGGAGTTCGCATGGAAAGACCATTCCTTAATAGGTCTCAACGCCCTAGACTCAGCTCGTGGAGTGAGACCCATCCTGGAGAAGCTACCCTTCAACCTCCAAGAAAAGTGGATTTCAAAAGGTTCCAAATACAAAAGGGAGAAGCAAGTCATCTACCCCCCATTCTCATTCGTCGTGAGCTTCATCCGCGAAGCGGCAAGGACAAGGAACGATCCCAGTTTCATCTTAGGTGCGCAAACCACATACAGTGCAAGCAGCCTGAGGAACGAGAGACCAGTGACGAGATATGGTAACACCCAAACACCCATCTCGGTCCACAGGACGAACGTACCTCCCACGACCCAAACTACTCCCGATCAGTCGGTTGCCAGAGACAAGGAACCTTAACAAAGAGTGCCCTATACACAAAAGGCCGCATATGCTTAACGAGTGTATCGGATTCAGAATGAAACCCATAGAGGAGCGAAAGAACTTACTCAGGGAATGGGGAGCTTGTTTCAAATGTTGTGCTTCCACAACTCATTTATTCAAAGACTGGACCTGCTGCAAGAACTGGAGTTCGCAAGGAAAGACCATTCCTTAATAGGGCTCAACGTCCTAGACTCAGCTCGTGGAGTGAGACCCATCCTGGAGAAGCAACCCTTCAACCTCCACCTTCAACCTCCAAGAAAGATGGATTTCACAAGGTTCCAAATACAAATGGGAGAAGCAAGTCGTCTACCCCCCATTCTCATTCTTCTTGAGCTTCATCCGCGAAGCGGCAAGGACAAGGAACGATCCCAGTTTCATCTTAGGTGCGCAAACCACATACAGTGCAAGCAGCCTGAGGAACGAGAGACCAGTGACGAGATATGGTAACACCCAAACACCCATCCCGGTCCGCAGGACGGACGTGCCTCCCACGACCCAAACTACTCCCGATCAGTCGGTCGCCGGAGACAAAGAGCCAAGGGACCCAAACAGGGAATGTCCCATACACAAGAAGCCACACCCACTCAACAAGTGCTTTGGGTTCAGGATGAAGTCCCTAGAGGAACGCAAGAGGTTACTTGGAGAATTCAGAGTTTGCTTCAAGTGCTGTGGTTCCACGACTCACCTAGCCAGGGACTGTAAAGAAGAGATCAAATGCACAGTGTGCGAAAGTGACAAGCACGTGACAGCGTTACACCCAGAGGCGCTGACACTCCACCAACTCAAGAACCCATCCTCCGTAGCGGAGCATGGCGGGGAGAAAGAAGAAGGAGAGCCAACATCCGTCACATCTCAGCGCACTGAGGTTTGCGGAAAAGAAGGTGACAAAATGTCCTGCTCCAAAATATGCCTTGTCGCAGTGCACCCTCAGGGACAACCTGAGAAGGCTATTCGGATGTATGCAATCCTCGACGACCAAAGCAACAGATCATTGGCAAAGACGGAGTTCTTCAACCTATTTAACTTACAGGACAATGCCTCACCCTACACCCTCAGAACCTGTGCAGGGTCAACTGAGTCAACAGGGAGAAGAGCAAGCGGTTACATCATACATTCGGTGGACAACAGAGTGAAGATAGCTCTCCCCACACTCATCGAGTGAAGCCACATGACCACAAACAGGGACGAGATTCCCACACCGGACATGGCACGCCATTACCCGCACCTCAGAGGAATAGTCAACTACATCCTGCCGGTAGAACAAGGCGCCAAGATCTTGCTGCTGCTCGGTAGGGATATCATGAGGGTACATAAAGTCCGTAAACAGCTTAACGAACCCCACAACGCGCCATACGCCCAAAGACTTGACCTAGGATGGGTGATAGTGGGCAACGCGTGCACCAACAAAGAGCACGGGCAAGACTACGTTGATCCCCGCAGAACGGTGGTGACAGAATGTGGACACACATCTCTCTCTGAACCATGTCTTGGCCATCTCCAAGTGACCGAAGGGCCAAGTGAAGAGAAGAGACAAGGTCATACCCCTGAGACCAACAAAAAAATCCTCACATCAGGGGGATGTTACAATGGCCTGGGATGCTCAGCAATCCAGACAGCTAAGGATGATGAGTCGATTCCACCGAAGGAAGAAAGTAACCTCCCAAAGGTGACCGACAAAGGGATCGTCCAAAAGGCAATGAACGATCAAACAGTCCTCTCGCGAGCAGTGGCACGACTAAGATGTACAGTTGTTCCTCTCCACAGAGTATCAAGCGACAAAGCAACCAACTTCCACGGCTGGCATAGCCGCAAAAGATTGCGCCCCACAGGTGAAGCCACAGTGTCAAAAGGACTATCCTCTCACACATCTAAAAACAGACAGCCACAGAGACATTTCATAAAGGGTTTTACTAGGGCAAAATAGACTGTTCTTCGTTACGTCCAGGGAGACAATAACCTCCCGATGACAGTCAACAAAGAAACACAAAAGCGTTTCACCAAACTACGCGGAGATGTTCTCGTGCAAGAGAAATGTACCGATGAACTACGGTGCACAGCGTTCCAGACAACAAGGAACGATGACAAGCAAACACCATCAAGGGAAGATAGAGGATTCCCGAAGTTAACAGTCAAGGAGCTCTCTAAAGACGGACTAAGCAGTTGGGTGACTCCGCTACCAGTCCGTTCACCAAAAAGACGCCTCCTGAACAATAGAGAACCTGTCATTTTTAGGCTCACTTCGCTCCGCCGCAACCCACAAAGGGAGCCGGAGACCAAAAGCAACTTTGTGGCCTTCATCCAGAAGATATTCTTTACCGGCCACGCAAAGCCAGCACCTCTAATGGAGGAAGGTGAAGAATGTCGGTACCTCAAATCACCTGGGGCCTACCACCCTCAGGAACCCGATCAAATCCAGGTAATGTTCAACCCCAGCACTCAGCTTCAGGGAGTCTGTCTGAGAGACGCCCTCTTTACTGGACTAGATTCGACAACCAGTCTTCCAGAAGGGTTGTTCCGCTTCCGCAAGGTACCAAAAGCCATCTCCTTCTGCCGAACGCCAGGTGATAGGGCAACGAGCTACCACGACTGGCACACTTACAAGGGGATGTACTCTGTGGATAAAACTACAGAGACAAAAGGACTGTTTTCTCACAAGGCTAAAAGAAAACAGTGCCAGAGACTCTTACAAAAGACATTGTGGTGCATCAAGCTAACCAAGAGCTGTGCATCCACCTGGCTTCCCTTACTAGAAGGTTGGCCAAAGGACTTTGACGCCAGTGGATATCGGCCGGTATCACCTTGCTATGGGAATATGGACCTTTGCATTGTTATGTTATGTTTGCATTGCACATATGTTCCACATAGCCTGTCATATAGTGGTATCTACAGATACCAGATGGGGAGTGTCATGGAACAGGAATACTCCTTTCTGCACTTCTGTTTCACCCCCCCCTTTCCTCGCAGCCCTGCTTGTCAGCTTATTAGTGCCAGCTGTATGTGTTTGGTTCTGCTCACAAACACAGTGCTTGTGTGATAAACACAGTGTCATTTCCCCTCTCCCAGCAGCTTGCTGTATTAAAGATGCAACATTATTGCTACATGTTGTAGCTCCCCCAGACACTCCTGTGAGTTGCCATAGCAGCCCCAGCCTTTCTCTCAAATGGGTTAATCTGCTTTCTCCCCCTCTGCTCTGCCCACAGATGGTCTGTCCCCAGACTATCTTACTACCCAGCATACATTGCCATTTCCTTTCCACCATTCCTCTGGACTCGTGAGTACCTCGCTGTAACCCATGTAATGGTGCTGCAGGATTATCTTTTCACCTCCCTTTACTACTAAGCACACACAGAGATATT
>WSYH01015172.1:0-14630 GCA_036426205.1 Ascaphus truei
AAAAGGTAGAGGGGAAGGAGAGGAGTAGGACGGCATCAGAAAGGGTGACAGGAGATGGGGAGAGAGGGACCAGCAAGGAAGGAATCTCTTAGTCGTCACAGTATCCCCCCCTTGAGGATCAATCTCCGAGTGATCCAACCACGGCTTAAGGGTAGGGGGAATTTCTGGTGAAACTGGGAAAGCAACCTTGGGCGTGGACGTGATGTGCCGGTACCAGGGAACGTTCCTCAGGACCGTAGCCCTTCCAGTGTACTAAAAACTGAAGTCCTTTTTTGGAGACACGAGAGTCGATAGAGACTGTATTTTGTACTCCTGTTGACCCAGGGGGACACTGGACTAGGTCTCCGAGAGGGATCCGGGAAATGAGGGCGACACCAAATTCTTTAACGGTTGGAAACATGAAAGATGAGGAATTTTCAATTGAGGGGGGAAGACTCGAGGTGATAGGCTACAGGATTAACCTTTTCTAGGATCTTAAAAGTCCCAAGAATATAGGGGACAGTGGGTGAAGCAGACTTGCGGAACTAATCATTCTTGGTGACAGCCAGACCAGATCACCAGGCTTGAATGAAGGACCTTTTTGGCGAGTGCCGATCAGCTTTGATCTTTTGCTTGGCCACCGGCAGACAGCGTAAGGACTTGAGAATCTTTTTCCAGGATTCTTGCAAGTTGTGATAATGAGAGTCGCTGCAGGAACACCGATGGAGAAGGTGAGAGAGGGAGACTACTGGGGTGAAAGCCACAGTTGATGAAGAAAGGAGACTCCTGAGGGATTCGTTCTTTAAGGAATTAATGCCAAATTCGGCCCCATGGTAGAAGATCCATCCAGTTATTTGTGAGTCGGAAATGAAGCATCTCAGATAACTTTCGAGAGTTTGGTTCATCCTTTCAGTTTGACCGTTGGTTTGTGGATGATATCCCGAGGAGAACAAGAGGAGATACCCAATCTTTGAGAGAAAGCTCGCCAGAATTTCGAGATGACTGGGACCCCCCGGTCTGAGACGATAGAAATAGGAATGCCATGCAGCCTAAAGTTTCTTTAGAGAAGACATCCGCCAAGGGGCCGAGTTTGGAAGACCCTTGAGGGGAATAAAGTGAGCCTGCTTTGAAAATCTATAACTTACGACCAAAATAGTGTTCATCCCTTTGGCACTGGCAGTTCAAGATAAAGTCCATCGAAATTGTTTTCCAGGGTTGTTCAGGGATGGAAGGGTAGCAGAAGTCCAGAAGCTTATGAGGAGGGTTTTCTGGGCACAAACAGGGACAGGCGGAGGAGTAAAATTGAGAATATCTTGATTCATCTTAGGCCACCAAAAAGTCAGTTTAATGAGATCAGCTGTCCTCTTGAAGCCTGGATGACCAACTGCTCTGGGAGGAATGACCCAAAGTAAGACTTTATGGCGGAAACGTGGAGCCGCGTAGAGATGTCCTTCTGGTACCCTGAACCTGCTGGGGATATATGCGTGTGCCTTTGTGGATCTCGTCCATACCATCAAAGTTTGTATACGAGACTATGCACTGGCCGGGAGAATAGGTTCTGAGATTTTCTTTAGCCTCGGTCTCAGAGGCAAACTGACGAGAAGGGCGTCCGCTTTAAATTTTTGGTATACCAGGGATATAAGAGATGGTGTGTTAAGGGGGAAAGAAGAGTGACCAGCGAGCCTGGCGGGAGCCAAGCGACGAGCACCTCAATATATAAACAATTTTTTGTGGTCATGAGAATGCGATTGGTTCCTTGGAACCCCTAAAAGATGTCTCCATTCCTGGGAGCCAACTTTATGGCCAAAAGTTCACGGATTACCGGAAATCATAATTCTTTCTGCTGCTGAA
Source organism: Ascaphus truei (assembly GCA_036426205.1). NCBI lineage: Eukaryota > Metazoa > Chordata > Amphibia > Anura > Ascaphidae > Ascaphus > Ascaphus truei. The sequence continues at coordinate 1,831 of WSYH01015172.1, forward strand.
ATTTCCGTGAAAAAAAACCACAAGGATTGAGTTTCTCTGGGGAGAAGTCCTCTGGGACAGAACTGTGCCAGATCCTACGTCTGAGGCGTCAACCTCCAAAGTAAAGGGGAGGGGGTATCCGGATGATGCAGGATGGGGGCAGACACGAATGCCTTCTTGAGAGTCTCAAAGGCTGTGTATGGCCTCTGGTGACAAGATGAGACTTTTGGTGCTCTTTTTGGTCAAAGCTGAGGTTATGGAAGGGCAATGGAAGAATTTTTTTTAATAAACTTCCTGTAATAATTAGCGAAGCCAAGAAAATGTTGCAGAGCTTGAGCGAATTAGAAGTGGCCAATCGAAGAACCGCCTTCAGCTTCTCTGGGTCCATGGAGAAACCTTGGCTGGAGATGATATACACATAGGAAATGGATTACCAATGCTCACCTTAATATTCAATAGTTCAAAAAACATATACAGCGGTGCATGGGGAATAGGAACATATTTATAAAAAATGATCAAGAACGATCAAAAAAGATTCCCCCTAATTTGCACACGCTCAACACATCATAATAGTATCAGAGGAATATTCCAAAATTCCATATGGGGAAACAGGTGGTTTAAAAAACAAAAACAAAATATATGGCCCTTGAAGAAGCGCCGAGGAACGGCACGAAATGATCGTCGGGCTTTGGCGACGCGCATACCGATACGTCAGCCCAGTTTTGGTTTCGGATGTAAGAGAGAGTATGCCGGCGAGGACTGATTTACAAGCGGACAAACGTGTATGAACTCACCACTAACCCCAATAGTGTATATTTTGTCTGATATACTAGACAACTATCGGGATACCGTCTCATATGAACAGGTTATACCGTATATATTTTATGAGGTACACGACGGCATTAATTAATTGATTATATATACACGTTTGGGGAAGACAAAACTACACTTGTATCCGTCTACCTCAAGATGCCCATAATAAGCCTAAATAGATGTGACGAGAAATATACCATCCACACAATAGATGAATATAGTATAGGGCATACTCCATAGCTTCATTTTTAGTGATTTATTTATAGAACATAGAAATTATTAAAGAGTTTTTGTCTAGAAGAGTTAGCATATACTTATTAAACAATTTTTTGTTTTTTAAACCACCTTTTTCCCCATAGGAATTTTGGAATTATTCCTCTGAGACTCATTATATGTGTTGAGCTGTGTGCAAATTAGAGGGAATATTTTGTGATCGTTCTTGAACATTTGTTATAAACTGGACGTGATATAGCCTAGGATATAGCCTAGGATATAGCCTAGAAGGCTGTGGAAGCCTGGTGAAACAAACACTTTTAAATCTTGGCGTAAAGACGGTTAGAACGCAGCCTGGAGAGCACAAGTTTGGTATGTTGAATGTGTTCCTCCAGATTTTTAGAAAAAATAAGGATGTCGTCTAGATAGACAATGACAAAGGTTCCCAAAACGTCACGGAAGATGTCATTCATAAACTCCTGAAACAACGGCCGGGCGTTAACACGCCCAAAGGGCTAACAAAGGTATTCATAATGTCCATAACGTTTGTTAAATGCTGTTTTCCACTCGTCTCCCTCTCTTATGTGAATGAGATTATAGGCACCCCTTAAGTCAAGTTTTGAAAAAATGAGGCCCCTTGGAGACGATCGAACAGTTCAGAAATGAGCGGAAGCGGATACCTGTTTTTCACACGTGATCTTATTGAGTCTGCGGAAGTCTATGCAAGCCTTAGAGATCCATCCTTCTTCACAAAAAAATACCCGCACCGGCAGGAGAGGTGGAGTTGCGGATGAAACCTTTTTCCAGGTTTTCTTGAATATAAGTAGTCATGGCCCTTCGGTCTTGGATGGAGAAGTGTGGGTAAGACTCTTAGACTTCGGCAGAAACAGTCCCAGCCTTGAGAAAGCAGTACGAGTGAAACGTAGGCACGTACGTCGGCAGTTATGACGTCATCGCGTCAAAGGGCGGGATATGCGTGGGGTCGGAGCGCCTCCTGCACCAGTAGCTTCAGCTGCATGGCTGTGCTACCGATGGTATCAACTTACTTTTAGCTATCACCAGACGCACCGAGGCTGATACTAAGAGCTCCTGGCATGCTGCCAAAGGCGCCCAGCCCCCCACATAGAGGTATGTCTGGGTGTTATGAGCAAAGCATTGCGTGATTCCACTCCATGTTAACAGGCACTACTGTGCACTGTTTTAGATTAATCTGATTCAGTCAATATATTCTCTGACATGTGTGTGAGTGTATGAATCTCGCGAATCTCCACAATCCAGTGTTAACAGGCATACTTGTGCACTGTTTTTAGATTAATACTGACACCTGATATGGTGTTTATGTGTGTGTGTCAACACTCACGCACCGCACTAACACCAAGTGGCTTATATATAAGAACCACCATGAACAGGCAGGCTTTTGGCATTGTTTTACACAGATAACTGACTCTGTGGGCTGTGTTACAGATATAGGCACAATACCACTAACTTGTTGTGTACAATACTCACGCACCATATAACATCAGTGGGTTTTTGTACAAGAGATCCACCACCAACAGCATGGCTTTTGGCATTAATTACACAGAATAAACTGACTCTGTGTGCTGTGTTACTGATATAGGTACAATACCACCAACCTGTACAAGTAACCCGCTATACCTGTATACTGCTACGTGTATGTTGTGTGTACAACACTCAGCACCGCACTAACACCAGGTGGCTTATACTACAGAGACCCCATAAACAGGCACGGCTTTTGGCATTGTTTTAACAGAAACTGACTCTGTGGGCTGTGCTAGCGTATAGGTACAATACCACTAACTTGTGTGTACAATACTCACGCACCATACCTAACATCAAGTGGCTTTTGTACATAGAGATCCACCACCAAAGGCACGGCTTTTGGCATTATTTACCAGATAACTGAACTCTGTGTGCTGTGTTTACGATAGGTAAAACCACTAACCTGTACAAGTAACCAGCTATACCTGTATACTGCTACAGTCAGCGTTGATATCGACATGTGATTTATGCCATACGACCATGTACAAACTAACACTTACCGTTACCTGTTTTGACCTTTAACCATCCTTTGGATCTACTCTACACCACTAGTGTTATCGTGCGGCCATATCCCAGACTCTGGGTTTACAGTACAGTTTATTGTGGTTTGCTTTGCGCTCATTTTTAATATTAATTCACTGTACACGGCTATCATTAGTATATTACTTGACCTATAGTGTTCCCATATTATTTTATATTTAGAGTTAAGACTCAATTAAAGTTTCTGGTTTTAATTAATTCATTACTCACCCACCTTACTACTGTAGTGTTCTGATCATTTTGGCTACACATTGGTAGAGTGCTCTCCTTGGGGTTCTACCTCTCTCTGTTTTTTCTATGACATTACCCTGATAGTAGCACCTCCACATAGCCAATCCAGCAACGTAGCGAGGGTATTCCTTCCCCCTCCACTTCCCCTTTTCCCCCTCCTTGTGTTTGAAGTCTATGCAAGGCCTTAGAGATCCATCCTTCTCTTCACAAAAAAATACCCAGCACACCGCAGGAGAGGTGGAGTTGCGGATGAGCCTTTTTCCAGGTTTTCTAATATAAGTAGTCATGGCCTCGGTCTCTGGTGGAGAGTGGGTAAGACTTAGACTTCGGCAGAACAGTCCAGGTGATGAGGTCGACCGGGCATCGTACGAGCGATGAGGAGGGAGGGACCTCTGCTTGTACCTTGTTGAACACGTCCAGGTACTCATGGTACAGCCAGGCCAGGGATGAACGGTCGGCAGGTACGGAGTCCAGCCAGCAAGCACAACCACGGGAGGATCCGCTGGCGTAGTATCTGCGGACGAGGGCCACTGGATGGGCAAGGGACCGGACCAATCAATGCGCGGATTGTGGAGTTGAAGCCAAGTCAATCTAATATAATCTGTACTGAAGGGGACTGGAAAACGTCAAAGACAATTACCTCCTTGTGACCATCAGCCAGGTCAAGGTAGAGGAATAACTCCCAGATGAAAAGCCGGCTGGAGTGGTCGTCCGTCGATGGCCACTGTGCTCTTCCTTATGACCATGGGGATTTGATTCTCCTCTGCAAACTGCTGGGTCCAGGAAATACCGCCCGATCCGGAATCTCTGAACCTTCGACCTTTATGACTAGGTTGGGACCCTCCAGTGTGGCGGTAGCACAGATTCTTTGGGAGAGTTTTGGAAGGAGAGGGGTTAGGAGAGACAGTACCCAGTAGAAGCCCTCTACCTTTACTGGGTGTGTCCGTTTTCCGTCTTTGGTTCAAGGGACAATTCTGGAGACGATGTTTGAGGAAGCACAGTAGAAACACAGCCTGTTCTGGCGCCGCCGCGCTCTCTCGGTTTGCCTGAGTTGTTGAACTGCCGACCCTGCTAGGCTCCGAGGCCTCCAGGGCCAGTAGAGGAAGGTAGCGAATGACCTGTGAGAAACAACAGAGGGAAAAGAACGGAAACAGTGCCTCTCGTGTCGTCACTCTTGCGTGCGCTGATCCATGCGTACGCTATGGTTGATGAGTTCCTCCAGAGACGTAGGTCGGGGCGTGAGTAGCCAGATCGTCTTTCAACGTATCTGAGAGTCCGTGCCATAGTAGCTGCAAGCGCTCATCATTCCATTGGACTTCGGCGGCCAGGTACGGAACACGATGGTGTATTTGGCAGCTGAAATTTCGACCCTGAGAAACATGGAAGAGAGAGAAGGCAGCTGTTCTCGTGCCATGCAGGGGTATCAAATACAAGTTGGAATTCACGTCTGAATAAAGATATAATCTGCGTTATTCGCTTGCTCGCTCCCATAGGGGAGAGGCCAGGCAAAGGGCGTCTCCGGTGAGTAGGGCATAAATATAAGCAATATTAGCACGGCCAGTAGGAAACAGGAGGGAGACATCTCAAACTGCACCTCACATTGGTTAAGAAACCGCGGCAGTTGAGGGGGTTCCAATCATAGCGATTCGGAGAGGAATCTGTGGGCCAGGGCTGGTGTAGGTATTGGCCATTGTTGGCGCAGAAGCTGCGGAACGCCTCTTGACGGGTGAAGGTGGCTAATTGCTGGGAAACTGTGGACAGCTGATCGCTAACAAAGCGTAAGGCCTCTATGGTAATACTGACCCACCTCAGGGGGTCTGCGTTTGTTGGGTCTGCATAATGTCACGCCTGTATGCCCGCAGACCAAGCTAGACCCCATTACTGATGTGGGGAATGGTATGATACCACACACCCACAGCAGTGGGAGCAAGCCGGAGTGTAGTATTAGTGTTGTGCGGTGTTGGAAGAGGTTGTTAGTGTATACTTGCAATGCTTGGGAAGTCCGTGAGAATAGTCGTGTCCGTTTGCCAATGTTCAGGATCCAGAGGGTAGAGTCGTCAGAGGGAAAGCCAGGTCCTAGGAAGCCAGAGGTCGCAGAGTCGTTGTGTAGCAGGGTTCAAAGGGGATACCAGAGAGCAGAGTGTCCAGGTAAGCAGGGGTCAAAACCAGGAAATCCAAAGTAACACAGGAGCAGGTAAACACAGGAGAAGAGGGAGCACAGCATAGGTCAGGTACACACAGGGAAACAGGAACTATGCAGAGCGAGGAGAAGAGGTGGACAGACAGGGAGTATAAAAGGAAGGTGCACCAATGACAGAGAGGGGAGGAGTAGAGAGAGAAGTGGGTCTATTTTGATCTGGTTTAAAACTGATTGGCCGGCGAAGCCAGAATACGGGGAGTGCCAGCGCCCGGAACATGACCACGAGGTTGTTTGGGACCCCCCCTCCAAACACTGCCTCCTGGTTTTACAAATGGCTACCTTAGCCAATGCCAGGAGCAGGTTTGACCAGGAGATCCCTAGGCATATCGTTCCGGGACACTGGGCACCCAAAATAAAAAGATGAGGGGAGAAGTGTAGCCAAACTGCAGGAGAAGGCTCCTCAAGAAGGAAAAGAAGGGCTGCAGTCTGGCGCAACTCGAATAAATGTGATATCCGGACTCCCGCTCGCCACAAAAGGGACAGGCGGCGGGGGAGTCCGTGAAATGTGCCAATACTTTCCTGTGCTCAGTACACCGTGGAGGACCTCCAACTCAAATCCCCGGCAGGACGGGGAACCAAGGATGAATAGAGTTCCTCCACCGGGTCTCTCGCCCTCGTTCGGAGGAAATACCCACCTCCAGATAGTATCTTGGTGTGTGCAAGGGCGAGGTAGTGCACTATATGGAGCACTAGAGAAAACAGGACTTTCCTCGGCATGCCGCGGAAACATGAGCCGGGGACATATCCCCACCTGCTGAGGTTGGGGAGAGAGGAGCCCGAGGGGGTTGCCGTGATTTGGTTCCACGCAAAGATCGGAGAGCTGAAGTTATAGGTTGACAAGGCTCTCTTGGTCTGCAATACCCCCTCAATGAAGGTGCGTGAGTCAGGGTAAATGGGCATCTTTAATCTCCAGAATCAAACATGAGGGACGCGGGCAGTACACAGACCCATACGGGGCGCGAGCACCTCTGCCCTAACCCAGTCTCGCCGCCCAAAGTCCAGGAGATCCCCGACTCTGGTCACCTGTGCCAGGATTAGCCGGCGGCAAATGAGGGTGAATCCAACATTCGAGCCCCCACTGCCGGATTATACAGCAGGGCTCGGTGAGGAAATCAACCCCACCGCCTGTTCCTTCCTGGTCGCGGAGACCAGTTTCCAGGCCTAAGTAAGATCCCGGTAGTATGCCGGCAGCACCGAGAGGGTCTCACCTAAACCCTCGGGCCTATGATAAAACAGTTGCGGTCATACCTCATATGCGCAGCTGGCAAAGAAACTGGTCGCCAGCTGGCACCACTGCGGAGACGGATCAGCGAATAGGTATCTCTGCAGGTATTGGAGGCGGAAAGTGTGTAACTGGGAGCGGACATACACCACTCCTGTCCACCCTCCTCCAAAGGGAGCACACGCAACTCCCGCAGAGACCCCATGCTTCCCCATCCAGAGGAAATCCATCAACCTCCTCGGATCTTGTTGATAATTCGGGGTTGGACCCATGGCTATCAGCCGGTGCCATAACTGACTGGCCAGCTGATTAATCACCAGGGTTCTTCCCTAAGGAAAGCATTCACGACAGATACTGCTGCGGCCAAGTTTATTCGAGCATTTGCCCGTTCTTGGCCGCAGCAGTAGCCTGGCGCGTGCCGGAGGGTGACGGGCGCGCGCCGAAGCAGCGGAAGAGCGCCCTCCGATCGGGGCGCTCTCCCTACCGCTGGGGTCCCGCCGGGTCCCCCGGAAACCCCTGCCGCCGTCCCCCACATCGCGGACACCAGGGCTCCCTCGGGAGCCCTGGACGCGCGTGCAGGGGGCGCAGGCTCCCGAAGGACGCGTGACGCGCGTCGTGTGACGCGCGGCATGCCGAGGGGCGGCCACTACCAAGCCGGGAAATCTCCCGGCTTGCGGAACCGGCCACACTTTAATAAAGTGTGTCGGTAGTGTACAACCCATGACCCCAGACGAGCAATGACCCGTTCTTCAGATCAATGAAGTTTCTGGAGCCTGGTCTCCGCAGCAGACAGGAAGACTCCAGATACTTGAGAGCATCGCACTCCCACGAGAATCGAAACGCGGGGGGGCAAGGAGTTCACCTGTAGGGACCCACCAAATGCCGAGCACTTGGACCAGTTAATCCGAGCAGAAAAGGCCGCGGTGTAGACCTCTTGGCACGTTGTGCCGCTCTAGATCATCTAGGTCTGGGCCACGAGGAGCACGTCATCGACATAAGCCGACAGGACTACCCGCATGTCGGGCTCCCGCAGCACCAGCCCGGTGAGCCTCCCCCTCAGTAGGCAGAGGAAGGGCTCCAATGGCCAGCGCGTACAGTTGCCCAGACAGGGGGCAACCCTTGAACGTACTCCCTGACAAACACAAAAGGTGCCGTCAGGGACCAGTTGATCTTCACTGACACTCTGCAGAGGCATACAGCATCTGGAGAAAGCCACAAATTGGGGCCGAAGCCAAACGCCCACAGGTCTGCATAAGGTAACAGTGATCCACTCTGTCAAACGCCTTCTCTTGATCTAGGGACAAGAAGGCGAGTAATAGACCAGTCCTCTGTGCGTAGTGCCTCAGTCCCGGACCAGAAAGATGTTGTCATGAATACTCCTGCCCGGGACAGTATAGACTGTCGGGGTGAATCACCTCTGCTAGCACGGACTTGAGCTCAGCGAAAGCGCTTTGGCTACGATCTTATAGTCCGTGTGAGCAGTGAGACCGGTCGACCAGTTAGAGATCTGGCGGAGATCTCCCTTCTTCAGCAGCAGAGACAGTATTGCCCGCCGACAGAAAGGGGCATCTCACCGGTTCCAGGGCTTCGGCTAGGACCTCGGTGAAATCAGGTCCCAGCATCTCCCAGAAAAGAAAAACCGGAGACTCCACAGTCAGCCCGTCTAGCCCCGGCGTTTTTCCGTGGGACATGAGATTGAGGGCTTTCAGAGAGCTCGTCCAGGGTCAATGGTAATCAAGCCGCTCCCGTCCATACTCACCGACCGTGGGAAGCTCCTCCCATAAGACCCTGCATTTATCTGGCTGGATGGACTCCGGAGAGAAAAATTTACATAGAATCTCCGGGTTCTGTCCGGATGCTCTCCGGTCAGTCAGAGGGCTACCGCTCCTCTGCCAACAAGCAGGTGATATGTCTACGGTTCCCCTCTTTTCTCCAAGCGCGTAGAAGAGGCGCGACCCGCGAGTCCATCTCCTGAAGGAAAGTGGATGCGGGATCGCACATACCCCCCGAGCCTCTCCGATCTTCAAGTCCCGGAGAGCGCACTCTCTCCACGTACATACTCTGCAGGTATTGGTCTCCTGCCACAGACAGCCGCTTCTCGAGATGAGCACTCCTCCCTGAGGGCTCGATCTCAGCATCGTCGCCACCGCTGGCACCTTTGGTGTACTCCTTACACCGAGGCGCAGATGAACCTTGCCCACGTCCCCACCACTGCTCTAACGTGGCAAAGTCTGGCCTGCAAACTCTCCACGCCATCAAAAGTCTCGGACCGACGTCGCAAACCCCTTGTCCTCCAACAATGTATTGTTGATTAGTGCCATATGCGGCCGAGGGTGCCGCAGGTAGCAGCGTCACCATCACGGACGCACAATAGTGTCCGAAAACGGCGGAGTAGCCTAATGGCACTGGACTCGTCTTGACAGGTGTGGCTGGAATATACAGACCTGTCGATCCAGGACCAGGACAATCGTTCACCCCTAAACACCCTAACATGGGTGAACTCAGTGGGATGCCTCAGGATGTTGTTCTCGCAGGACGTCTACCAAGGAGTAGCGGTGATGACCTCCCGCAAGGCCGACGCAGAACACGGGTGTGGCCCGGACCATTCCTGGTCTTTTCGAGAGCTCGAGGGTACAGTTAAAATCACCCCCGAGCACCACGTATTTGTCCGCGTCGACTGTCTCCAGGTATTCAGACATTCTGACGAAAGAACTGCCTTTCAGGGGTCCGGTGGCAGGAGCATACACGTTCAGAAAATTAAACGTGTAGTCCTCGTGCGGACCTGAGATGCAACAGGCGACATGGAACAACAGCTTTGGCAAGCAGCAGCTCTGGTTTAAAGGACTCAGAGAACAGGGTCACCACCCCACTAGATGATGAAGTGAGGTGGCTGAAGAAGGCAATGCCTCGCCACTCCAAATGCCAGCTGGCTTCAGCCTCTGGAGTGGTATGGGTTTCCTGCAGGAAACTCACAGAGTACGTTCCCTTCTGTAAAAGGAGGGTACCTGGAACCTGCGAAACCGTCCTTTACAGCCATTCACGTTAAGTGTACCGATGCTCAAAGCCATTGGTAATCAGGAGTTTTGCTTTCCAAAGGCGCTCAGGGAGCTAACACCCCGAGAAGCCTTCCTTTATTTGGTCTCGCATCAATTATGAAATTTCAGTACACGAAGAGGATAGGCCCAGAGATTTTGGCCTCCTGTGGGTTACCCTGATGTTACTAGAGAGAGTGGGAAGAACGAGGTATCCTTCCACCTTCCAAGGGGCCAACTGCAACTTCGTGGTTCCGTGTTTGCAGAGGGTATCCTCCAGGAAACCATCTAGCTCCTGGGCAGGGATAATGGGGGTCAAGAGTCCACTGCCTCCGCGGTGCCAGAGGACTCCTCACTGAACCCCAACTCCCCGAGCTCCTCTGACTGAAAAACTGAAGACCCCGCCCCTCTCTGCGGGGGCCTTTCTCAGCCTTAAGCGGGTCCCCTCCTCGGTGTTTCCACGAGGGGGTCCAATATATCCCACATCAAACCCCAGGGTGGGATGTTCAGGGGTAGCTGGTGGCGGTATGGCGGAGGTGGGAGGGTCTCACTAGTGTCTCAGGGGGCCAAAGAGGCAACAGTGCCCTCTGGTCTCCTCTACCACCATGCGAACAAACGGAAATGCCACGGGCGTTCGCATTAATCGCAGGAGGGCACTTTCAGCAAGTGACCTCATAGGGGAGGGGTCCAGCCCAGCAGTCGCCTCCACAAAGTGCCGACCAAAACTCTCACACCAGGAGAGCTCACATCTGGCATCTCCCGATGCAAAAAGAAGTGCTCGCTAAAAACACCCCTCACCCACACCCACTCCCCCGCTCCATCTCCCAAAACCCCCAACCACGGGGGTCAGCCAGCCCATCCCCTTCTTCCAGTGACAAAAAATGGGGCTCAGCCTCAGGTGTGCCACCGGGGCGGCACAGCCGGAGGGTGATCCTGGCCGACCTCCGAGTCCCGAAGACAACTGCGTCTGGCGCGGGCAGATTCACCAAAACACAAGTCCGGGGGATGTTCTCCAAAATGGGAGGGGTGTTGGAAGGCTCCCCAATGTCCATTTCTAGGAGCAAAGCCTCATGTTGTTGAGCACTTTGATCTTCCACCCCAGGGACGCCGGGGGTACCTCCTCCTGCATTCCTCCAGATCTCGAGAGGGGGGACTGCATATTTTCCCAAGAACACCTTACCCCCAATGTAAGCACCGTACAGGGTGCGGGGAAGCGGGAGGAAGCTCCTGATATGGAGGTAGCGGCACCCTCTCCTGGGGAATCACCCCCCAGGAAGAAGCCTTTTAAAACAAAAAACAAGAGGGTGATTGAGGAGTTCGAGGAGGGTGAACCGTATTACGTTCACCCTCGGATGTCTCTGAAGCGGAACGAAACATCAGTTCCGCACAAGGTGGCTCCATCCGGCCCACTGGTTAGGATTAGCCAGTGTGAGCCGGATCTCATAATTTTACAACCCCCAACCCTCGAAGATCTAGAGGGAATGCAGGAGGAGGTACCCGACGTCTCTGGGGTGGAAGGCCAAAGTGAACAACAACATAAGGCCTTGCCCCTAGATATAAACATTGGGGAAAAGTCCAATACCCCTCCCAGTTGGAGAACATCCCCCGGGGACCTGTATCTCAGTGAACCTGCCGCGCCGGACGCAGTTGTCTTCGGGGACTCGGAGGTCGGCCAGGATCTCCCTCTGGCTGTGCCGCCTTCGGGTGGCACACCTGAGGCTGAGCCCCGGTTTGTGTCACCGGAAGAAGGGGATGGGCTAGGGCTGACCCCCGTGGTTGGGGGTTTGGAGGGTGGAGCGGGGGAGGCGGGTGTGGGTGAGGGTGTTTTAGCGAGCACTTCTTTTTGCATCTGGGAGATGCCAGATGTGAGCTCTCCTGGTGAGGAGTTTTGGTCGGGCACTTTGTTGGAGGCGACTGCTGGGCTGGACCCTCCCTATGAGGTACTTGCTGAAAAGTGCCCTCCCGCGATTAATGCGAATGCCCGTGGCATCCCGTTTGTTTGCATGGCGGTAGAGGAGACCAGGAGGGCACTGTGTGCCTCGTTGGCCCCCGAGGACACTAGGGAGACCGCTACCTCCGCCATACCGCCACCAGCTACCCCTGAACATCCCACCCTGGGGTTGGATGTGGAGGATATAGTGGACCCCCTCGTGGAAACACCGAGGAGGGGACCCACTCTAAGGCTGAGAAAGGCCCCCGCAGGGAAGGGCGGGGGTCTTCAGTTTTTCAGTCAAGAGGAGCTCGGGGAGTTGGGGCTCAGTGAGGAGTCCTCTGGCACCGCGGAGGCGGTGGACTCTTTGACCCCCATTATCCCTGCCCAGGAGTTAGATGGTTTCCTGGAGGATACCCTCTGCAAACACGGAACAACGAAGGTACAGTTGGCCCTTGGAAGGTGGAAGGATGCCTCGGTCATTCTCCACTCCACTCTCTCCACGCTGGTGCTTGCCAAAGCTGTTGTTCCAGGTCACCTGTTGCATCTCAGGGTCCGGCACGAGGACTACACGTTTAATTTCCTGAACGTGTATGCTCCTGCCACCGGACCCCTGAGAAGGCAGTTCTTCGTCAGAATGTCTGAATACCTGGAGACAGTCGACGCGGACGAATACGTGGTGCTCGGGGGTGATTTTAACTGTACCCTCGAGGCTCGGAAAGATTGGAATGGTCCAGAGCCACACCCGTGTTTTGCGTTGGCCTTGCGGGAGGTCATTACCCGCTACTCCTTGGTAGACGTCTGCTTCATTCTCCACTCTCTCTTAGTATACATCAGGGCTAACCACAAGGCCAAAATCTCTGGGCCTATCCATCTTCGTGTACTGAAATTTCATAAATTGATGCGAGACCAATAATAAAGGCTTCTCGGGTTGTAGCTCCTGAGCGCCTTTGGAAGCAAAACTCCTGATTACAATGGCTTTGAGCATCGGTAACACTTAACGTGAATGGCTGTAAGGACGGGTTTCGCAGGTTTCCAGGTACTTCCTTTTTACAGAAGGGAACGTACTCTGTTGAGTTT
>WSYH01015173.1:0-14629 GCA_036426205.1 Ascaphus truei
CGGGGGGCTTGTGGTATGATAACCTTGTACGCAGGTCGGAGGCATTTCACTGTAGGGGGCTTGTGCTTGATACTTTTGTTACTGCAGCACGGAGCACTTTCACTGGGGCTTGTGGTTGATACTATTGTACGGGCGGAGCCACTGTCACTTGGGGGCTTGTGCTTGTACAGTTGGTCCGGCGTTCACACACACATTTCACAACTGAGGGGCTTGTGTTGATACTTTTGGTACGCAGGCGGGCACTTATTCACTGGGGCTTGTTGGTTGAATACCATTGTACCAGCAGATAGAGAGGCGGGCACTTTCAATTCACTGAGGGGCTGCATGTGGTTTGATAGATACGTTATTGGTACTGCGGCCAGCAACTGTCTACTGTGGGCTGGGCATTGGGCAGGCTTTTCGTGATTAGTACTTTGGGTGTACGGACGGTCACATTATCCTGGCCAATTCTCTGGGGCTATGGTTCTTCGATATCTTTGGCTCCCGCAGGGTCCAACCTCACTTTTTCACTGGTAGGCGCTGGTGGTTGATAACTTGTACGGGCTGAGCACATTTCACTGGGGCGTTGTGTTGATGACTTTGGGTACGGCGACAGGGCAACTTCTACACTGGGCTTGTGGGTTGATACTCAATTTGGGTACGGGTGGCACTTTCACACTGGGGGCTTGTGGTATGATACCTTGGTAACGGGGCGGGCACTTCACTGGGGTTGTGGTTGAGTAACTTGGTACGGGCGGGCACTTCAAACTTTCCACTGAGCATCCTTGTGCTGATACTTTGGTACTGGCGGGCACGGTCACTGGGGGCTTGTGGTTGAGACCCTTGGTAGCGGGGCGGGCCACTATTTCACTGGTGCTTGTGGTTGATACCTTTGGTTACGGGCGGCCACTTCACTGGGGGCTTGTGGTTGATACTTTGGTACGGGGCGGAGTGCACTTTCATCTTTCACACTGGGTGCCCACTTCCTATTGTTGACTTATGGTAACGGCGGCACCTTCACTGTCGGCCCCATTGTGCTTGATACCTCAGTTGGTAAAACGTCCGGCAGCACATGTCACTGGGCGGCATTAGTGCTTGAACTTTTGGTACGGTACGGCGCAGCCAGCATTTCACCCACACATGGCAGCTTGTGGTTGATCACTTTGTCATACGGCGTGCACTTTCAACATCTGGGGCGTCTGTGGTATGAGACCTTGGTACGGCGGAGCACTTCCGTCACTGGTGGCTTGGTGGCACATACTTGGGTACGGCGGGCCACGGCACGGGGGGCTTGTGGTTTGATACTTATGGTCCGGTTTGACGCACTGTCCTGGGTGGCTTTGTGGTTGGAATACTTTGTAACGGGGCCCGGCACTGTCCTGGGGGCCTTGTGGTTGACACATTGGTACGGCCGCAGGAGCACTTCACACACTCACTGGGGGCTTGTATGGTTGATTCACTTTGGTACGGGCGGCACTGTCACTGGGGAACTTGTGCTTGATACTTTTGGTCACGAGGCGGCACCATTCACACTGGGCTGCTTGTGGTTGATACTCCTTGGTAGGCGGGCCAACGTTTCCCTACTGGGTCGGTGTGGTTGATACTATTGTACGGGCGGGCACTTTCACTGGGGTCGCAGCTTGTGGTTGAATACCTTGGTAACCAGGACTGTACGGGCATAGCAACTTTCACTGGGAGGGCTCATGTGGTTTGATACTTTGGTTACTGCGGGCACTTTCACTGGGGGGCTTTGTGGGTCTGATTAGACTATTGTACACGAGGTGGGCACTTTCGACTGGGGTCACAGCATGGGTTGATACCTTGGTACGGGGCCGGATGCACTTTCTCTGTGGGGCTTGTGCTTGATACCTTTGGTACGGGCGTGCATCTTTCCCTAGGGGCTTGTGTTGATACTCATGGTTATTCGGTCTGGCACTTTCACTGGGGCTTGGTGGTTGATAACCCAGTTGGTACGGGCCGGGCCCCCTTTCACTGGGGGCTTTGCAGTGCTTGATACTTTGTTCACGGTAGGGCACCATCACTTTTTTTTTTCATACCCAATTCCACTGGGAATCCACACCACCCCTGGTGGACATTGCATTGGTTTGATACCTTTTGGTAAGGGCACGGGCACTTTCCACCTAGGGGCTTAGTGCTGTCAAAAAATACTTTGGATATGTGGCTGAGCACTTTCACGGTGCTTGTGCTTTGATACTTTGGTACTGAACCAGGCGGAAGCACATTGCATTCACTTGGGGGCATTGTGCTTTAGATACTTTGGTACTGGCGGGCACCTTTCACTGGGGGCCTTGTCGTCGTATGAATACCATTGGTACGCAGGCGGGCCCTTTCCACTGGGGGCTTTGTGCTTGATACTTTGGTAACGGCGGAGGCCACTTTTCACGACTCAGGCTTGTGGTGCAATTACCTTGCTGTACGGGCGGAAAAAACAAACAGCCACTGTCACTCGGTGCTGGTGGTTGAACACACTTTGGTACGTCGCGGGGACTTTCACTGGGTGCTTTGCCTTGATACCTTGTTACGGGCGGCCCCTTAACTCAACACTGTAGGGCCATGTTAGGTTGACCATCCCAGTGGTAACGACGCAGATCGGGCGGCACTTTCACTGGGGCCTGTGGGTCTGTACTTTGGTACGGGTACTCGCAGCTGCCCACTTTTTCATCACTGACGGGGCTTGTTGGGGTATTACATACATTTGGTACGGTCGGGCACTGTCACTGGGCAGGCTCTGTGTTGATACTTTGGTACGGGCGGCCCTTTCACTGCTTAGGCATGTGGTTTATTACCCCTTGCCTACCCTGGCGGAGCACTTCAACCCTGGGTGGCTTGGAATGCTTTGATACTTTGTACGAGGCAGGGCAGCACGTTTCCACTGGGGGCTTGCCTGTTGATACCTTGGTAGCCATTGCGGTCCAGCAACTTTTTCACTGGGGGCGCCTCATGTTGTGATACTTTGGTACGGGCTGAGCCCACTTCACTGGGGCTTGTCCAGTTGATACTATATAGGTAACGGAGGCGGGCACTTTCATCCTCATTCCACCTGGTGGCTTGTGCTTGACACTAACTTCCCATGGTACGGGTGGGCACGCTTCACGGGGGGCTTGGGGCATTTGATACTTTGGTACGGGCGGTGCGCACTTCAATACACTGGGGCTTGTTGCTTGATACTTTGTGTACTGGGGGCACTTTTCACTGTTCACTGGGGGCCTTGTGGTTGATACTTTTGGTACGGACGGGCCCTGTCCACTCTGGGGGCTTGTGGTTGATCCTATGTGTACTGGCCGGGCAACTGTCACTGGGGGGGGCTTGTGGTTGATACATTGGTACTCGGCGGCACTTTCACTGGGGGCTTGTCTTGATACTTTGGGACTGGTCGGGGCACCTGTCCCCTGGGGGCTTGTGGTTTGATACTTTGGTAACGGCGGGCTGGCACTTTCTCTGTGGGCTTGTGGCTGGATACTTTGGTACGGCGGGGCACTTTTTCCTGGGGGTTGTGCTTTGATACTCTTTGGTACCAGCAGGCGTGCACTTTCACTGGGTCTTGTGGTTGCTGCACATACTTTGGTACGGGCGGGCACTTTCATCTAGTGGGCTTGTTGGTTTGAACATACTTTTTTGGTAGGTCCAGGCATGACTCCACTGGGGCTTGTGCTTCGATACCTATTGGTACGGGCGGGCACCTGTCACTGGGGCTCATGTTGCTTGATACTTTGTAATGGCGGAGGTCACTTCACTGTGAGGCTTGTCTGTATGCTTGCATACTTTGGTACGGCGGGCGGGCACTTTCATTGCATTCCCTGGGGGCTATTGTGGTTGAACAACTTTGGTCACGGACGGGCCGCCACAAGAGCCCTGGTCACTCTCACTGGGGGCTGTGCTTTGAATACCGTTGGTACGGCGGGCACTTTGCACTGTGGGGCCACATTGTGTGTTGATAACTTTTGGTACGGTGGCGGGCACTTTCACTCAGGGGGCTTGTGGTTGCTACCATTGAGTTCGGGCGGCACTCTCTCACCGGGTGGCCTTGTGCTGATAACTTTTTTGGTACTGGCGGGCACTTTCACTGGGGGCGCCTTGTGGGGTTGAATTCCTTTTGGCATACAGAGGCGGGCCTTTCACTGGGCGGGCTTGTGCTTGATCCTTTGGTACTAGGCAGGCCAGGCACCCACTTTTCACTGGGGCTTGTTGTTTGACACCATAACTTTGGTACGTGCGTCACATTTCACTGGGGGCATTTGTGTTGATACCTTGGTGTCCTCACAAAAGAGCGGGCACTTTCACTGCGGGGCTTGTGGTGATACATTTGTGGACGGCAGGGGCCCTGTCACTGGTTCTTTGTGCTTGATCTTGATAGGCATACGGATCGTCGTCACTATAATCCTGGGGGCTTGTGTTTGTGAATACTTACTTTGGTACGTGCGGGGCCACTTTCACTGGGGCTTGTGGTTGATAACCAACCATTGGTATTCTGCTGGCATGGGCCCCTTTCACTGGCCATGGCTTGATGGTTGATACCATGTGACGAGCGGGCCATCTGCAACTTTCCTGGGGCTGCCTATGTGCTTGCAACTCTGGTAGCTGCCTGGCAAGAACAGCATATTCACGCTGGGGGCTTTGTGCTTGATTTTACACACTTTGGTACGGCGTGACCAAAGACACTTTCACTGCTGGGGCTTTGTGGGTTGATACTTTGGTACCGGACGGCACTGCTGTCACTGGGGGTCTTGTGGGGTTGATACCTTGGTACGGGCGGGCTACTGTCACTGGGGTCTTGTGGTTATACCATTCGGGTACGTGAGGGCACTTTCACTTTCAAACTGGGGGCCTTGTGCTTGATACTTTGGTACGTGCGGGCACTTTCTCTGGGGGGCTTGTGGTTGTACTTTGGTACGGGCGGGCACGTCCACTGGGGGCTTGTGCTTGATACCTTGTACGTGGCGTTCACTGTCACTGGGGTTGTGCTTGATACTTGGTACGGCGGCACGTTTTCACTGGGGCTTGTGTGTTTGATCCTTTGGTACGGGGAGGCACTTTTCACTGGGGGCTTGTTGCTTGATACCTTGGTAAGGGCGGGGACTTTCT
Source organism: Ascaphus truei (assembly GCA_036426205.1). Taxonomy (NCBI): domain Eukaryota; kingdom Metazoa; phylum Chordata; class Amphibia; order Anura; family Ascaphidae; genus Ascaphus; species Ascaphus truei. Next base: position 5,083 of record WSYH01015173.1, read on the forward strand.
CTGGGGCCTTGTGGTTGATCTTGGTACGGGCGGGCACTTTCTCTGGGGCTTGTGGTTGATACCTTGGTACGGGCTGTCACTTTTCCTCCTGGGGGCTTTGTGGTTGATACTTTGGTACGTGGCCGGGCAATGTCCACTGGGGGCTTGTGCTTGATACTTTGGTACGCGCGGTCGGGCACTTGTCACTTTCACCCCTGTGGGCTTGTGGTTGATCTTTTGGTACGGGCTGGCACTGTCACTGGGGGCTTGGGCTTGATACTTTGGTACGGGCTGGCACTGGTCCCTGGGGCTTGTGGTTTGATACGTTGTACGGGCGGGCACTGTCCACTGGGGGCTTGTGCTTGATACTTTGGGTACGGGCGGGCACCTGTCAACTGGGGGCTTGTGCTTGATACCTTGGTACGGGCGGAGCACTGTCACGGGGGGGGCTTGTAGGTTGATACTTTGGTACGGGCTGGCCCTTTCACTGGGGCTTGGGTTGATACTTGGGTACGGGCGGGTCACTCCCCTGGGGGCTTGTGCTGTACCTGGTACGGGCGGGCAACTGTCCACTGGGGGGCTTGTTGGTTGATACTTGGTACGGGCGTCACTGTCACTGGGGGCTTGTGTTGATACTTTCTTGGTAAACGGGCCGGGCACTTGTCACTGGGTGGCTGTGTGGTTGTATCACTTTGGTGTACGGGCGGGGCCACTTTTCACTGGGGTGCTTTGTGGCTGATACCTTGGTACGGTCTGAGCACTTTCACTGGGGGCTTTGGTTGAATACCTTTTACGGGGCGGGCACTGTCAACTGGTGGGCTTGTGGTTGATACTTTGTATCGGGCGGGCACTGGTCACTGGGCTGTGCTTGATACTTTGGTAGCTGGCGTGCAACTTTCACTGTGGCTTGTGGTTGATACTTTGGGTCCGGGCGGGCACGTGTCACTGGGGGCTGTGCTTGAACCTGGGTACGGGCGGCACTTTCCCTGGGGCTTGTGCTTGATACTTTGGTACGGGCGGAGCACTTTCATTCACCTGGGGGCTTGTGGGTTGATACCTTTGTACGAGGCGGGCACTTTCCCTGGGGGCTTGTGGTTGAATAACCTTGGTAACTGGCGGGTGCACTTTCATTCACATCACTGGGCTTGTGGTTTAATCACTTTGGGTACGGGCGGGCCCTTGTCACGGGGGCTTGTGTTGATACTTGGACGGGCGGCCACTTTCACTGGCGGCCTTGTGGTTGTATACCTTGGTCGGGCGGGCACTTTCACTGAGGCCTTGTGGTTGCTACCTTTGGTACGGCGGGCACTTTCACTGGGGCTTGGCTTGATACCTTGGTATCGGGCGGGCACGTTCACTGGTGCATGGTGGTTGAGACTTTGTACGGGTGAGGTCACTTTCACTGGGGGCTTGTGCTGATACCTTGTACGGGCCGGAGCACTGTCACGGGGCCTTGGGGCTTGATACTTTGTTAACGGAGCGGGCACTTTCACTGGGGCATCATGGGTCTTGTGGTTGAATACCTTGGTACGGGCGGTCACTGTCCTGGGGCTTGTGGTGGGATACCCCTTGGTAGGGCGGGTCACTTTTTCATTCCTGGGGGCTTTGTGCCTTGATACTTGGTTACTGGCGAGCCTGTCCTGGGGGCTTGTGGGTGTGATACCCTGGTACTGGCGGCCCTGTCACTGGTGGCTTGTGGTTTATTTACCCCTTGTCGGGCGGGCCTTCTTTCACTGGGCTTGGTGGTTGATTACTTTTTGTACTTTGGTACGGGCGGCACTTTCACTGGGGCTTTTGGTTGAGACTTTGTACGGGCGGGCACCTGTCACATTGGGGGGCTTGTGCCTTGATACTTTTGGTACGTCCGGGCCACTGATCCCTGGGGGCTTGTTGTTGATACTTTGGTACGGGGCTGGCACTCCTGGGGGCTTGTTGCTTGAATACCACCTTGTTTTAGGTCGGTGCCCTTTCATCACTGGGGGCTTGTGTTTATAGCTTTGGTACCGGCGGGCACTGTCACTTTGGGCTTGTGCTTGATCTTTGGTACGGGCGGGCACTTTCACTGGGCCTTGGTGCTTTGTACTTTGTTACGGCGGGCACTTTTCATTCACTGGGGGCTTGTGGTTGATTACTTGGTACGGGAGGGCACTGTCACTGGGGGCCTTGTTGTTGTGATACTTTTGTACGTTCGGGCACTGTCACTCTGGGTGGCTTGTGTTGATACTTTGGTACGGTTGGGCACTGTCACTGGGGGCTTGTTGTTGAACTAACTTATGTCACGGGCGGGCACTGTCCCGGGTCTTGTTGGTTGATTACTTTTGGTACGGCGGGGCAACTGTCAGCTGGGGGCTTGTGCTTGAATTATTACTTTGGTACGGGCGGGGCACTTTTCATTCCCTGGTGTTCTTGTGGTTGATACTTTGGTAGGCGGCATTGTCACTGGGCTGCTGGTTGCTTGTGCTTGATTACTTTTGGTTACTGAACGGGCGGCACTTTCAACTGGGGGCCTTGTTGTTGATACCTTGGTACGCCTGGCGGCACTTTCTTTCCACTGGGGCTTGTGGGTGATACTTTGGTACGGACGGGCGGGCACTTTTCTCCTGGGGGCCTTTGTGGGTTGATAACCTTGGTACGGGCGGTCCCAATTTCACAGTTCACTTTTTCACTGTGGCTTGTGTTTGAACCTTGGTATCGGGCAGGGCACTTTTCCACTGGGGCTTGTGGGTTGATACTTTTGTACACGGGCGGGCACTTTCCTGGGGGCTTTTGGTTGATTACTTGGTAACGGGGTGTTTCACTTTCACTTCAACTTTCACACTGGGGGCTTGTGGGTTTATACCTTGGTAACGGGCGGGCACTTTCTCTGGGGCTTGTGCTTTTGATACTTTGGTACGTGCGGGCACTTTCATTCTCTTTCTCTGGGGCTTTGTGCTTGATACTACTTGGTACGGGCGGCACTTTCATTCATTCTTTCCGTTCAACTGGGGGCTTGTCTGATCCTTTGGTACTGACGGGCACTTTCTCTGGGCTTGTGGTTGATACTTTGGTACGGGCTGGCACTTCACACTGGGGCTTGTTTGAATCCCTTGTACGGGCTGGCAACTTTCCAACTGGGGGCTTGTGGTTGTACTTTGGTATGGGCGGGGGCGGTCCTGGCACTTTCACATTCCATTTATCACTGGGGCATTTGTTGCTGGATACTTTGGGTAGGGCGGGGCACTTTCACTGGGGGCTTGTGGTTGAATACCTTGGTACGGGGGCGGGCCACTGTCACTGGTGGCTTGTGCTTGATCTTTGTGGACGGTGGGGCACTTTCACACTGGGGGCTTGTGGTTTGATACTTTGTTACGGGCGGGCGGCACTTTCACATTCACTTTCACTGGGGGCTTGTGCTTGATACTTTGGTACTGGTGGCACTTTCACTGGGTGGCTTTGTGCTTGATACTTGGGTACGGGTCCGGGCAATTGTCACTGGGGGCTTGTGCCTTGTACCTTGGTCTGTTAGCGGTCGGGCACTTTCATCACACTGGGGGCCTTGTGGCTTGAATACTTTGGTACGGGCGGGGGGCCAACTTTCTCTGGGGGCTTGTGGTTGATACCTGGTACGGGCGTCCTGTCACTGGGGGCTTTTTGCTGATACCTTGGTACGGGCGGACTGTCCACTGGGGGCTTGTGCTTTGATACTTTGGTAAGCGGGGGCGGGCACTTTTCTCTGGGGGCGTGGTTGGTTGATACCTTTGGTATGGCGGGCCACTTTCACTGGGGGCTTTTGGTTGAATACTTTGGGTAGCGTACGGGCGGTCACTGTCAACTGGGGGCCTGTGCTTTATACTTTGGTACGGGCGGGCACTTTCTCTGGTGCTTTGTGGTTGATACTTTGGTACGGGCCGGGCACTTTCTCGGGGGCTTGGTGGTTGATACTACGTTGGTACGGGCGGGCACTTTTTTCATTCACACTGGGGGCTTTGCTTGAATACTTGTTACGGGCCGGGCAACTTTCACACACACTGGGCTTGTGCTTGAATACCTTGTTACCTGGCGGGCAACTGTCCACTGGGGCTTGTGGGTTGATACTGTTTGGTACGGGCGGGCACTTTCACTGGGGCTTTGTGCGTTGATACTTTGTTACGGTCGGCGCACTGTCACTGGGGGCTTTGTGTTTATACTGGTACGGGCGGGCCACTTTCACTGTGGGCTTGTGGTTGATACCTTGGTACGGGCTGGCAACTTTCACACTGGGGGGGCTTTTTGGTTGTACTTTGGTAACGGGCGTGCCTTTCCACTGGGGGCTTGTGGTTGATACTTGGTACGTGTGGGCCACTTTCACGGGGGGCTTGTTGGCTTGATACTGGTTGTGTACGGGCCTGTGCCATTCTCTGGGGTTTGTGGTTGTAACTTTTGGTACTGGCGGCACTTTCCTCTGGGGCTTTGTGGTTGATACTTTTGGTACGGGCGGGCACTTTCACTGGGGCTTTGTGGGTTATACTTTTGTACGGGCGGGCACTTTCACTGGGGGGCGGGCTTGTGTGTTGATACCTTGGTAACGGGCGGGCACTTCATCAATTCCCTGGGGGCTTGGGTGATACTTGGTACGGGCTGGCAAACTTTCACTGTGGGGTCTTGTGCTTGATTACCTGGTTAACGTCTGGCACTTTCATTCACATTCACTGGGGTCTTGTTGGTTGATACTTTGGTACGGGCTGTGCACTTTCACTGGGGGCTTGTGCTTGATACCTTGTACGGGCGGGCCAGCTTTCCACTGGGGCTTGTGGTGATACTTTTGGTTGGTTACGGGCGGGGGCACTTGTCTCTCTGGTTGCTTGTGCTTTGATACTTTGGTTCGGGCGGTGGCCTTTCTTTTCTTTCTTTCTCGGGGGGGGTGCTTGTGCTGATCCTGGTACGGGTTTGGCACTTTTCACTGGGGGCTTGTGGTTGATACTTTGGTACGGTCCGGGCACTTTTTCTCTTCTTCCTCTTGGGGCTTGTTGTTATCACTGTTATGGTACGGGCGGTAGCACTTTCCTCTGGGGGCTTTGCTTGATAACCATACCTTGGTACGGTGGTCCTTTCACTGGGGCTTGTGGTGTGATACTTTGGGTACGGGCGGCACTGTCACTTTCACTGGGGCTTTGGTTTGATTACTTTTGTTACGGGCTGGCACTTTCACTTGGGGGCTTGTGGTTTATACTAGTGGTTACGGGCGGAGCACTTTCTTTTCTCTGGGGGCTTGTGCTTGATACCTTTGTACGGGCGGGCACTTTCACTGGGGGCTGTTGCTTGATACCTTGTAACGGCGGGCCTTTCACTGGGGGCTTGTGTTGATACGAACTTGGTACTGTCAGCGGCACTTTTCACTGGGGCTTTGTGGTTGATACTTGTAAGCGGGGCGGGCACTTTCACTCTGGGCTTGTGTTTTTATCCTTGTGGTATGGGCTGGCCACTTTCACTGGGGGCTTTGTGCTTGATTACCATTGTACGGGCGGGCACTTTCCTCTGGGGGCTTGTGGTTGATACTTTGGATACTGTACGGGCGTGCCACTTTCTCTGGGGGCTTGTGCTGATACTTTGGTACGGGCGGGCACTTTCACACTTGTGGCTTGTGGTTGATACCTTGTAAACGGTCGGGCACTTACATTCACTGGGGCTTGGGCTTGATACTTTGGACCGGGCGGGCACTTATCCACTGGAAAAGGTAGAATATGTGGTGGAGAATGAGGGTTGAAAGGTAAGCGGGGAAAAGTGGAGGAGGAAGAGGTGAGTTGAAGCAAGAAGGGTGTTGGAAGAAACTTGGGGACGATTGTGTAGTGAGATGAAAAACTGTCTAGGACGAGGATAAGTGGGAGAGGGGGGTGAGTATGTGGTGGGAGAAGAAAAAGGAGCGTAACTGGTCGTGTAGGGCGCAAAAGACGAGAAGGAAAGATGGAGAAAGAGACCAATAAGGGGGAGATAGAAAAGTTTGGGAGTACTGAGAGGTGAGAATTTGTGGTGTGAGACAGCCTATGGAAGGATGGTGCCAGCGCAGGAGGGAAGGAGAAAATTAAGGAGTGGTATGTTAGGGGGGGGGTGGGTGGAGGGGGTGGGGGGGAAAGGGGTTGGCTCGTGGCAATGTTCTTATTTGCGGAGTAGTTGATGTCTTACTTTGTTACGGTGGAGCACTTTCAACTGGGGGGCTTGTGGTTGGAATCTTTGGTGAGACGGGCGAGGGTCCACTTTCCCACTGGGGCCTTGTGGTTGATACCTTTTACGGGCGGGGCTACGTTCAACCCTGTGGGCCTTGTGGTTGAGTACTTTGGTACTGCGCACGTTTCACTGGTGCTTGTGGTTGAGTACCTTGGTACGGGCTGGCACTTTCACTGGGGGGCTTGTGCTTGACTACTTTGGTACGGTCGGGGCACTTTCATTTCACTGTGGGTTGGTGGTTGATACTTTGGAAGGCGGCGGGTTGCACTTTCATGACACTGGGGGCTTGTGGTGCTATTTGAGTAACGGCGGCACTGTTTCACTTTCGACTGGTGGCTTGTTCTTGATTACTATTGGTACGGGCGGGCACGTTCACAACTGTGGGCTTGTGGTTTGATCCATTTGTTACGGCGGGCACATTTCATGGGGCTTTTGGTTGATACTTTTGTTACGGGCGGGCGCCCCACTTTCACTGTTGGGCTTGTGCTGAGACTTTGCCTTGTTTTTTGTTGTTGTACGTGGTGGGCAACTTTCCCACCACTGGGGGCTTTTTGCTTGATACTTGTTGTACGTGCGGGCACTGTTCACTGGGGTCTTGTGGTTGATACTTTTGTTACGAACACGGGCGGGCACCTTGTCACTGGGGCTTTTGGCTCGAACTATTTCCACGTTTTTGTTGTGTTGAAGCGCACTGTGCTGGATTTTCTGTACAGAATTATAACGTGATAAACTGACCATAACAGGATTTTTATTTTGTTTTGGGAAATGTTTATAATTGGTGCTGCAGGACCGTTTCTAAAACGCGTTTTGCAGTTTGTGGAAACCCAAAGCTTGCCCAGACCTGCAAAACTCAAAATAAAACTGAATCCGAGGATGAGCCTCCTCTGGTTTTTGTTGCTGTAATTCCAATATTTTGTCCGGGTGGTTCATTCCAACCTGGAAGTTGGGATTTCGAACCTTTTGAACTTCTCGTCGGTATTTACGGGAACGTCCCTCAAACAAGGACCCGTCCCCCAGTGGCGTCAGATGATACACCTTCAGTGACTGCATTCCTACCAATATGTTTTCATGTGGACCATATTTGCTTATTCTTTCTCTTTCTCTTTTCTCTCTGTTTTTTTCACAGCATTTTTGAAAGCGATGAAATCCGTGTCTGCAAACCTGCAGCCTTTCCCGGGTCAGTACGCACGCAGCTTAATTTTACAGGAACGGCATTCTCGGTTGTTTTTACTGGAGCAGACCTTTTCTAGAACATCCCTCTACTTTTAATTTTTTCCAGAGACGGCCAGCGCCCGCGAGGACTTGCTCGCGGTGAAAGAACCCGTTCTATCTCTTGTAGAAAGCCATGGCATCGTATCCAACATGGTATGGCGTTGGCACTGTTTTTTTAATGGGGACTGTAAGGTATGTTTAGTGCAGGTCGCATTATAGATGGATCTCCTTTGTGCCGACATTAAAGCTGCAGTTCCCCTCTCCCTCTCTCCCCGTTTGTGGAATGGATTCTGGGGGTGGGGGGCTCAGATCTGAGTCATTCATTTTCAGCTCCCGAGACCCCCTGGCATTGAGGTATCACTTGGAAAGTGCATCGCCCGTTGCGTCCCTGTATATTTATATCCTTTCCCCGTCACTCAGGGCCGGTAGAAGCAGGCTGAAGGGACGGTACGGCAACCCCATGTACCACCATCTCTACCAGTGAAGGGCCGAAGCGGGGAATCTTAAAGAAAGTAGTAGCACCCAATGGGAGGAGGGAGGTGTATTGGGGGAAAGAGACAACGATGAAGCGTGCAGTCTGGGTAGGGCATAGAGGTGAACTGGAATAACCCCCAATGCATCAGGGGTCCCCGATTGGAGAAGTGGGAGCGAAGGCAAGGCCATGTAAAGTCCTTCTGTTAAGTATCTGTCAGGAACCGAGATGTGCCCCTAGGGCCGCAAATATAGCACGTTGCCGTCTTTCTGGGGACCCCTTGCTTCCATCTCGTAGGGCACGGGTGGCCAGCTGCAGTCCACAGAGGCCACCAACGGGGCGGTATTAGGGATACAGCCCTGCTTCAGCACAGGTTGCTCTCACAGTGGCTCGCTCAGACATTCTGGTGCTGAGCCCACCTGTGCTGAAGCAGGGATAAATCCTGAAAACCTGACGTGTTTGGTGGCCCCTGAGGACGGACGTGGCGTGCCCCTGCCAGATTGGGAGAGTTGCCTGCCGCCGTGGTAGGTGCCCCCTGACATGTTGAGTGAGAGATTAGGTAAGGAATACTCGTGCATCCAGACATGAGAGGAACGGAGATTTGCCACCAGATATGTGTAAGAAATGATTGTAATGTCTTTAGCAAAAGTTACAAATCTCCGTGGATTTGCTGAGCAGACGGAGGCGCAGGAGGGAGCGTTACTCCAAAGAGCGATGTATGTACGGGATTCAGGTATGATAAGAATCTCACTGGGAACTGTGGCGCTGTGGTTTTCGCTTCGGACTTTCTCTGGTTCTGTATAATATACGGGATATTATTCTGCGAGGAGCAGGTACCCGTATTTAGGCCAAGGTTAAACTCCGTGCACTGTTGTCACTTTCCAACCGTAAGATATTACGCGTAAGCGCGCCCTTTTTGAGGTGGATTCACCGATGCATGGCAGGCCCAGCAACCAAGGGGTTAATCCCAGCGGCCTCGTTACTTTCTGGGGCACGATCCCCGTGGAAATTAATATTTGACGTACTCGGCAAACGTGAGTTCAGCTGAAATCCTGATGAACTTTATTGATTGCTCACTGGATCTAATAAGTGCATGTGTGTCTCGTACCAGCGTGCGCACTAATTATACAGAGTGGGAGGCCATTCTGGGGCAGGGCTTTTATCGGGTATACATCACAGTGTGGTCACTGTATACAGACGGGTCGTTTCTCATGGCTGATACATTACCAAACCGTTTACCTATTTCGCTTATTACAAACCAGTGCACAGAAACTCCCGCGCCTCAGTGGAACATGCTAGCAATGTCGCAGGTGAGACAGAGTAGGCGTCAGGGCTACTGCTTCCCAACTCCAGAATAAAGGATGGCTGTCCCACTCTAGCACCGAAGGGGTTAATGCGCATGGCGCCTGGAAATGGAGGTGCTTTGTGAATTAGTATTAAATTAGCATTATACTTTCACTGTGTGACAGGGGCTATTTGGGCAGCTGGAGGGGGGTTTCACAAAGAGCATCATTTTAATTTAAACTTGTCACCTGAGCTCCTGTAATCCCCGTGTTAGAAGCACCTTCGCTGGTAATGTAGTTACATTGTATTCTCCCGGCATCTATAAAGAGTTTGAAGTAACACTGCTGCTTACAGCTTCCTGAGCCTTCCATGAAAGTGGCCAATGTTATAAGGCAGGGGTGTGCAAAGTTTTTAACTTCC
>WSYH01015174.1:0-14629 GCA_036426205.1 Ascaphus truei
GTGAGCTGAGACTTGGGAGGGGGTTTCCCCCAGTGAGCTGAGACTTGGGAGGGGGTTTCCCCTGGCTGCTCTTTTCGTGTCATGTCACTGTGTGCACTACAAGAGTTTGCACAGGCAGATCTCCCCTCTCTCTCCTTATCTTTATTGAGTGTCTGATAAGGACAGGGTGAGCCAGGGCCGCCATCACGGTGGGGGAGAGCCGGCACAAGGATGGCTGCAGGGGGCCAGGCTGGCCAGCGCTGGAAGTTGGGCCTGGGCAGAGGCCCGCAACAGCTGGGGAGAGCGGGGGCAGCAGAGGCCTGAGACCATCCCCAAGGTGAGTGTGTGTATATTATGGATTTCGGAATAAAGGGGGGTAGTGTTGTATGTATTTGTGGATGGGGGGTAGCGTATGTATTTGGGGTTATGGGGGGATACTGTAGCTTCTTTTCCTCGTTGTACGACAGAGATGTCAACTTCTACTGACTCAAGCCAGTGACATTTGGCAATTAGGGATCAAAAAAATGCATTTTAAGGGAAAAGTGCTGTGTTTAACAGTTACAGCTTCCTAGTGACGTTCCTGGCCCGCCAGAGGCCCTTATGACCAGTACATCATTGGCACGGGCTGGTCAAACTGACCACTCAGACCCAATCGTAACAGAAGTGGAGCCCCCTTCACTTCTGTTTCTGGCACCCGGGGCCTGGTTTAATCATGTGATCGCATGACACAAACGTGCCAGAGATGCCACGGGACCCTCAGCAGTGTAAAGGTTAATGATATGACTCCGGTGGGACTCGACAGGTCTGGTAGGAGTGTGACAAGTGACTTCTGAGTTTAGTGCCAAGTGCTGAACAGGATTGAACTGTTACAGTTGAGGTGAGTTACAGATTCAGTATCATGTACAATGTCCTCACAGGCAATGATTGGCACCAACACCTGCTCAGCAATGTCCCCGTGCCAAGGGTTTTAGGCAAGATTTATTTCTGTACCGAGTGAGCGGGTTTGTGGAGGGATCCAATGGAAGATCTGGAATGCATTCATGGCTCTTCCAACTCGAACCTCCAGACCACGTATCACCCACAAAAAAGACAATCGTTGCCCATGTCTATGCAGAGGAAACACAGCCTTGTTCTGTGCTCAGCTGTATCATTTATTTGAGCTGCATTATGTGACGTGTTTTAACTAAAACTAGCTGAGAGACCCGGCGTTGCCCGGATGTACCCACCTTCACAGCTGGCTTGCCCCCACGTTCACAACTCCGTTCCCCTCTTGACAGCTGCGCCCCCCCCCCCCCCCCCCTCCCCGGTGCCGTCCCCCCCCCCTGCCCCCCCCATCCACTCCCCCCCCCCCCTGGCCCCCACATCACTCTCCCCCCCTGTTTGCGTGAAGGGTGGGAAGGAAGGGGGGACAATGGAGGGGGGTGAATAGCGTATCGGCCGGGAAGGCGCCCATTTTGGCACAGTAGCGGTGCCGGCGATGATGGGGCCAGATGTCCAGTGCAAGCGCAGGCAGGGTTGTTGGACGGGTAAGAGGAGCAGGGGAGGGAAGAGCGTGTATAGTGTAGCGGTAAGGGTATATGGTGGTAATGGTGTGAAGCCGGTGAAGGTAAGGGATTTGTGAGGGGTAACAGGGGAAGGCATAGCGGAGGCGGTTATTGGGGTATGTGGCCATTTTGTAGGGTGTGTGCACAGCAGAGGTGGTGAAAGAAAGTATTATTGTTGCATTTGGTATGGGTAAGCGGGTGGGAAGCCGGGCACAGTGGAGGCGGTGAGCGTGATTGTTCGTTGGGCATTTATGTATTTTGTAGGGGTAAGCGGGGATATAAGGTGCATTTTGTGCTAGTAATGGGGGTGCACAATGGAGGTGGTGAGCCTGATGAATTGTTGACACAGTAATGGTGGTGCACAGCGGAGGCGGGGAGCATGATTATTACTGGGCCATTGGATATAGCGGAGTGGGCGGGAAGGTGGGCATTTGTTGACGTAAGTGGGAGCGTGATGTTGTCGGCCATATTTTGTAGGGGTAAGCGGGGACATAGAGGAGCGGGCGGGAAGGTGGGGTGCAAAGCGGAAATGGTGAGCGTGATAGTGGAGCGAGCGGGAAGGCGGCCATTTTGAGAGAGTAAGCGGGGAGCGGCTGTATATAGCGGTGCTGGCGAGAGGGTGATTGTTAGTGGAGCTGCTGATCGGTGCTGGGGTGGGGTGTAGTCTGCCATTTGTCAAGCCTGCTGAGCGGAGGTCGTGATTTGTGAGGGGTGTGCAGCGGTGGCGCGGACGGGTTAGAGGGGAGTGGACAGCAGAGGCGGTTATATTGATGGTGTGTAATGTTGAAGGAGGTAGAGAGGTGGAAAGAGGGTTTGAAAGTGAGGTGTGTGTGATGATTGAGGAGGTGGAGAGGTAGTAAAGGGCGCAGGGAGAGGATTGGAAAGTGGGTTAGACTTACCAAGGCCGGTGGGTGAGTCTGCAGGGGTGATCCCAGGGGGGTAGGGTGAGTCTGCAGGGAGAGAGTCTCCGAGGCTATCCTGAGGGCTCAGTTTAGGCTTCACTGTCTCGGGTGACAGTCTCAGGGGGTATGGTGAGTCTGCAGGGGTGGGAGTCTTTGGCTGTGTGTCTGTGTGTCACAGTGGAGCTCGTGGCCAATGAGGGGTGGGTCAGGGGTGGGCAAACCGACGGACCAATGAGATTTCCCACATCTACTAACAATCAAACACTTTTGAGTTTTATATATATAGATAGAAATTCGGATAATTTGTGTTTGTGAAAAGTTGTCAGAAGCAGATACATATCTATGGATAGCTAGAACATTGGCATATTTCTGCGTTTGTGGCACTAAAGGTAAATTTCCCCTTTGATATTTTAGCCTACTGTAGATTTTAATAAGATAGAGCACGTTAAGTCAGACTGGTCTCTTTGGGACAAAATGGCGGCCATCGGTTCTCTTCTTCCCGGGTCTCCATTCAGAACATATACAGAAGATAAGGTAGCTGAAACAACCCCAACGTTTTAATGTACATTATTTATGGACATCTGCAAGGCAGGTAAGTATATTTTTAAAGTCGTCAACCACCATGGTTTAACCCATTAAAACCAACATTACCATTAGATCACGTTGGTCCGATGTGGAACTGAATTTTCTAAACTATTACTTAAAAATGGCTTCTCCTTTTCTATTTTTACAGTATAAACTATTTACAATGGTCCTGCTGTTTCATCTCTTTAATGCCAGAGGTCCCAAGCGACTTACTGTAATGTAACAGAGAGTGGCCAGGATAACAGTACGGCACCGCAATGCGCAGAGCGAAACGCCATACATATACGTCCTGATACATTACTTTATATAGGAAGTGGCACTTGTGTAGGAATGAAAGAGTTGGGGTCTGATGATAGGCAGTAACTGCATTGCTTATTGACTTAACATTTCATATACTCAAAAGAACATTCTCTCTGTAATAGTAACCACTGTGTATTGGCAGACACACCAAGAACTGTAGGTTCCTTCCATCTGAGGAATTGTCACGGCATTGTGGTTATAAAGAGGTTTGAGTTACTGGATGGTAAAAATAAATAATATTGTTGTCTACCAGCTGATTTAATGAGTAAGATTTTTTACTATTAAAACATCCACGTAGTAGATTCGTTTGAATTAAAATGATATATGCCCATGTAGCAGGGACTTACCCTTGTTTAAATAAAGCATCCTTACAGCTCTGAGAATCCAGCAGAGAGATAGTTAATTGCAGCCACTCAATTAACTAGTCTCCACCTGGACTAATGAGAGCTCTGTAAAAAGCCTCATGTGAGACACAGGAGAGAGATTCCTTACAGTAGCTCACATTTGGGCTGACAGAAGGAGAGCAGAGAAGCCTGCACACAGACACTGTCTTGAGCACAAAGGCTGTGCTGAGATCAAGACACCCAGAGACCTACGTTTCCTGGACACAGAGCACCCAGGAACCTGCCAGAGACTGACATGGAGGGCCACCTGCTTAAAGTACCTCCTGAGACTTTGGGGTGATAGGCTGGTACTGGGAATGTCCCTCCAGTCCTGCAGATAGGGTCTGGGGAAGTAAGTTAGCCCTTACACAGGGATAGGGGTTTGTTATTTTGTGTTTTTGTATGTTTTGCCTGGATAAAGGAACAGGCTCAATAAACCCAAGATATAATTTAACCCGAATCTCCATTATATGTACCTCTGCACACATCTCTTACAGTCCATGATTGAGTTGAATCCTTTGTTCAAATTTTAATTAGTTGGCATACTCATCCTATAATTTATAGTTATTTTGATCCAGAGGAAGGAAAACAAATAATAAAACATTTTCCAATGATGTCTCTCCTATTATATGAACTGGGTGGTCTTATTTTACAAGACGATCTCATGGAATCCCTCGGTTCCTGACCGATCACTCCGGTACTTTGTCCATTCTGGGAGTCGCTGGCAGCTTATCAATGAGAGCTATCAATGAAACCCCGACCAATGAGAGGGTCGGGGTTTCTTACAGTGCATCTGATTTCAGACGCGCTATTAGAGAGGGTTGGGGTTTCTTACAATATATCTGATCTCAGACGCGCTATTAGAAGGGGTTGGGTTCCTTTACAATGCATCTGATCTCCGACGCAGCTATTAGAGGGGGTTGTAGGTTCCTTACAATGCATCTGAACTCAGACGCACTATTAGGGAGGGTTGGGGTTCCTTACAATGCATCTGATCTCAGACGCACTATAAGGCTGCGTCCAGGGTGCCTTCTTGCTTGCTGAGGCGTGCGGAGGCTGAGGGAAAGAGGGTGCTTTCCCTGGCCTTGGTCCGCGCCATCCGGGGGCGTGTCAGGGGCGGGCCAGTGATGTGACGGAGCTGGTTCGCTCTCATTGGGCGAACTGCTCACGTGACCGGCCCTGCGCTCAGGCAAGCGGGAAAATGTTAAGCGTAGGCGAGCCCCTACTAATGCCGCTCTCATTGCGGCTGTAGGGGCTCAGTGCAAGCACTAAACATGAACGCGGCCTTAGAGAGGGTTGGGGTTCCTTACAATGCATGTGATCTCAGACGCGCTATTAGAGAGGGTTGGGGGTTCCTGATAATTTCAGTTAGGGTTCCTTAACCAAAAAAAAGTTGGAAACCATTGGCTTGGAGGATAGGGAGAGGGGGGGATAGAAACTTTCAAATACATAGTTTCAACAAAGTACAGTAAATTAGAACCTGCACTCACTGCCCCCCCCCCCCCACCCTCTTTCTGTGTCCACTGCCCCCATTCCTGCACCCACTTGCCCCCTATCCTGCATCTATTGCCCTCTCTCTGACCCCTCTCCTGCACCCACTTACCCCTCTCCTGCACCAATTGCCCTATCTCTGACCCCTCTCCTGCACCCACTAACCCCCTCTCCTCTCTTATTGCCCGCTCTCTGACCCCTCTCCTTCACCCAGTTCCCCCCTCTCCTGCACCCACTGCCCTTCTGTCCTGGCCCACTGCCCCCTCCTTCTCTCCTGAACTCCCTGCCCTGTGTCTCTGCCCCTTTCTCTGTCTCCATCCTACAACTAGGGTTGCCAAGTGGCTTCAACAAAAATACTAAACACAACGGTGAAAGGTGAGATGCGCTCGACAAAAGACGGTGGGGAGGTATATACTTGATGGACCTACGTCTTTTTTTCAACCTCATCTACTATGTAACTATGTAACTATATTATTTATAAATGATGTGACCGTTACATAATTTGTTCGAAATTTCACTTCAGGTATGCATCAATTTGCAGCATTTCATATTCTATTTTCGTAAAAAATTTGAGGGAGAGGTAATACCGGACACACACATGTCCAGAAAGGTAATACCGGACACACACATGCCCGGTATTGCTAATTATTTACCAGATGCAGGCGCAAAATACCCGTCAGTCCTGTTCAAAACTGGACATCTGGCAACTCTACCTGAAACCACTGACCCTCTCCCCCTCTGTCGCACCTTCCTGAACCCACTGCCCTTCTGTCTGCCCACTGGCCCCTCTTCCCCCTCTATCTCTCCTGAACTCCCTGCCCCGTGTCTCTGCCCACTGCTCCTTTCTCTGTCTCTCTCTATCCTGTAACCTGTTATTTTTAGATTTATACAAACATAAGAGTAGATGAGGATGATGTTTTTTAAATGTTATCAAAAAATAAAAGGAACTATACTTCATTTTGTAAATTGAAATAGTAGTTTATTCTTTTGTATGCAATAATAAATGCATCAGATGTAGTTATTGGGAACACGGAACAGAGCAACTGCTGTTTTAATGGGTAATCTGGACTATTAAAGGGGTAATATTATTGCAGTTTGTGGTTGTATGAGAGAGAGGGTAGCCTATCTTAGAAAGTGGGCATTGTTTTTAGAAGTTCACAGATGTGTATAAGAGGGAGACCTTGTATGTTTTATTTAAATATGGGTTAGCTAAGGTTTATATGAGATTGAGCTGAGAATAGAATTCATTACCATTCTACTTCTGGAAGTACATGCAACTCATTGCAATGTAGAGGAGTATTTTCCCCACATTACAACTTTCACTATACAGTATTGTATTGTATGTCTTTATTTATATAGCACCATTAATGTACATAGCGCTTAAAGCAACAGTCCAAGATGCCGATTTTTATGATCTATTACATTTTTTCCCCTTAATATGTGCATCAATACAATTTACATAATCATAAGTAATTACCCATGGAGACTGTGATGGCAGATACAATAGATTTGTTAAAAAAAAGGTTGGACATCTTTTTATAAAGGGAAGGTATACAGGGATATAGCAAATAAGTATACATTTGAAGGATGTTGATCCAGGGATTAATCCGATTGCCAATTCTTGGAGTCAGGAAGGAATTAATTTTTCCCCTTAATGGGGTTTTTTGTTTGCCTTCCTCTGGATCAATAAGTAAGTATAGATATAGGATAAAGTATCTGTCATCTAAATTTAGCACAGGTTGAACTTGATGGACCTATGTCTTTTTTCAACCTCATCTACTATGTAACTATGTAATTAGCTAAATTGCCGATCGGTGCGCAATCCTGTGATCGATCGACGAAACTTTGGCTCGGGGGTTCACTAAAGGAGGACCAAAGATGCAAAGTTCTGTGGGGAAGATCATGTGACCGGGCAGTCACTAGATACAATTGGTGCACTGCTAGAGAGAGAATTGGAGATTTAAGGAAAAATGCCTATTGATTACAATGGAATGCATTTTATTTATTCCATCTTGTGCTGTTTTTGTCCCCAATTTTGCAGCCCGCAAACTTTTGATCATTCATCGCTTGTAGATCAAGCGTCTACAAATTCCAGGCTGATAATTAGAAATGAGATGAAATTATGTGATTTTATTTACAGTTATTAAATCCGAGCCAATGGTGTGATCACAGCATACTTACGAATACTTACACTGGTCATACACTTTTAGAAGCAGTCACCTAGATTTAACCTATTAAACAAAATCACTGTCATTAATTCAATGTGGTCCCACATAGGGGGGCAGTGTGGCAGCTGAGAGCGCACTGTGCACACGCCCTGCCTGTTCTGTAGGGCAGGGTAAGACCCCTCTGTTGGTGACAGTGATGGGCCGCGGGTGTTCCTTCCCCTCTGCCTCTCCGGCTTTCATTACAGACTTTCTGCCGGCTAATTATATGCTTTGGAGTAAATTAAAGACTGTGTATCTGGCTACAGTGTCTGTCTAACCATTGCCATCTGCAGCGGTTTGGAATGAACTCCTCTCTGTTTAAGTCGGATTCCTCGGTTTTTGTTTTCTTCCCAATATGGGAGGGGTGAGTGGTGCCATTTTTAAGGTGGTTTTTACTCACCCTGTTACCTCTGTTAACCCGTTTGGTGCTGGAAGGCTGGCCACGTATTCCTCTGCGATTATAGTAACACAAGTTAGGCTGAGTCCATAGAGACTGCAGCCGAGCGGAGGCGCGCTGAGGCTGAGGGAAAGCGGGTGCTTTCCCTGGCTTTAGTTCACGCGCCATCCAGGGGCGTGTCGGGGGCGGGCCAGTGACGTCACGGAGCTTGTTCGCCCTCATTGGGCGAACCGCTCACGTGACCGGCCCTGCGCTCCCATGAGTGCGAAAAACTAAAAATTTTATAAGACCGACGCGTGCGCGAGCCCCTGCTAAAGCCGCTCTCATTGCGCCTGCAGGGGCTCACGGACAAGCGTCAGCGCGCCTCAGCACGGGTCAGCGCGCCTCAGCACGGGTCAGCCCTGGACTCAGCCTTAGAGTTTTGTAAGACACTTTGATAACAATTCCTCCACCCAGGAAGCATAGGATTGGATACAATTCCTTATAAAATGCGTGGTGTAACTCCGGCTCTAGCTCCCTGTAACCGCTCCCTAAACCACTCACTGATGTAATGTAAGCAAGGCAAATTAAGGTCAAAATGCTTCTGCCTTTAATGCTCGTTGGAGCCAACACCCTTTAGTAAATAACCCATTTCTTTTAGCTTGAGTAAAATGTCCCTCTATAAACATCAGGTTCCCCAAATGGGCCATATGTACCAAGCATCACAAATGGGGGGGGGGGGGGGGGTTTCCCTTGTGTGCACCTATGCACTATCTCCAAACTTCTCCATCTGTGTCAGAAATTATTTTATTCATTTGTTTTGGTGCGCTGAGAGGGGGGAGCGGCGCTGGGCGCGCAGAGAGGGGGGGGGTGTATGTGTATACCGGTATTACCTCTCTGGGCGTGTATGTGTATACCAGTATTACCTCTCTTTCCCAGCAGCAGCCAATAAGGAGGAGGTGTCAGGAGCCTGGGGGTGGGGCCAAGGAGGGCAGGAAACAGCGTGTGTGTGTGCGTGTGCGTGTGCGTGTGTGTGTGTGTGTTTATGAGAAGCCGCCTGGCAAACCTAATGGAATAGGGGGACCTAAAGATGTCAGCCTGGACCCCACAGGTGAACCTCACACAACCTGAACTGCTCTAGATTTGCTGCAGATGTAAGCGAGATGGAATTTATTACACTGAGTGAGGCTGGGAAGGGAGAACGAGAGATCAGAAGGTAAACATTAAAAACAAATGTAATTACAGGATCAGCTTTATCTCAGGCAGATTCATTTAGTCAGGGCTTGGAGAAGGAATTCTTTTTTGCAAGCAAGCCTATCTTTTTCTCAGAGGGACACACCTTGTTCCAATTTATAATTCGTTAACCTGGCAGAGGGGGAAGAGTTGCAGTGGGAAGCGCCTGTAGGAGCCAAATTTCGGAAGGTCATGGCCTGTGCCCCAAGTGTTGCAAAAGGGTTTTTTGATGCACAGAAAACGCATTTTAAATTGTGCTTTGGTGCTCGTATGTACCGGCTGACATTTCTCAATCTGCGCTATCAGCATAAAAAAGAGATAAGAAAGAAATGTTGGCACAGAAACGGCCTGTGCTTGGCGTACAGATCTAAGTGGTATGTACTAAAAAAAAAAAGGTTGTAGTGTGTCAAAACCATCACCAAAACTCTAACAAAAAAAAAAAAAAGACTGTTCATATTTTCAATGCAGAATTAAATTGCTATTTTTCAATCCAAAAATGTATTTGACGCAGTACAGATGTTTCATTATAAAAGTTAACAAAATCGATTATGTTTACAGTGTGGCTATTATAAATAATATTGCATTAATCATTTATATTTACCAATACTAGTTATAATTAACGAAATACACATAATTCTGTTTTAATTTAAATTGAGTTAGAAATTCAAAGAACAAACAATGCTTTATTATGTATGAAGTCCTCATGCGTACAACGTAGTTTTTTAAGGTTTGTATCACTTTTTAGCGCTGAAATTTTGAACACAATTTGTTTTAGAAAATCAAGTCCTAATACATAGGCCGAGAAAACAACTTTTTTTATTTTTTTAAATAATTGAATGGGCTCCCTTAAGCAAATACAACAATGGTAATAGCAAAGATTAATCGGCTTTCGGTTTCGCGGTGATATTAAATACAAGATGAATTCCTCAGGGATCTCTGAATGGGGAAGAGTTTGTCATTCAGGTGCGTTTTTTCTGCTCTTATCCCACCCTGGCCTTATCAGAGAGCCAGTTAAGATAAGGGGAGGGGGAGATCTGCCTGTGCAAACTCTTGTAAAACACACAGTGATAGCAGGCCCTAACCCTCCCAAGTCTCAGCTCACCGGGTTTACAAACTTTAAATATTATTTAAAAAAATACTTCTAGGTATTTGACTTGGGTTAAAAAGAAAAAGGCTTCAGTCACCCCGGTGTGACCCCTTAAACATGTCACTGACGTGCGTACGCTTTGGTCCTAGGAAGGGCTGACCCTTTAAACAGCACATTGCTATCTGTTTTGTAGAATGCTACACCGTGAATGGGGCGGATTACAGAGGCTCCCAGGAGCAGACGTCCCAGGACGGAGGGAAACCCTGCCTCTTCTGGAACGAGACCTTCCAGCATCCGTACAATACCTTGAAATACCCCCATGGTGAGGGCGGCTTGGGAGAGCACAACTACTGCAGGTATGGGGCCCGCTAACCCTAGGTAATATCTGCTTATTAAGCACAAAATGCCAACTCGTCATCTTTTGCTTGTTAGGTTTTTTTGAGAACGCCCTGGGGTTCAAAGACCAAAGACTTGCAGACAGACGCTCCTGCATTTGGCGCAGGACAGCAGGTGCAATGTATATGCTACTTTAGTACTGTATAGAGGAGTTTGTACACGTGGGGGCCTATGCAGAGAGCAGCGCTATTTCGAAATTCGCCATTTTTTGGAGAAAATCGCGCAGAAAGCAGCAGAAAATGGCGAGTTCCGAAAAACGCGCCAATTTTTCTTTTCTATGTGTAAAACTCGCCTCGCGGCTGGCGAGAACCTCAATCTCGCCAGTTTTAAAAATATCCGTATGCAGAGAGGCGCGAACGGCATCTAGCGGCTGTTCGCGCCAATAAAATGGCGCGATTGTCTCCGTTTTGCCTCGCCAGAAAAAACTGCCGCTCGCGGCCATTGCAAAGGGAAAAAAAAAGGCGCGAATTTGTTTTAACACATTTCTGAAGCGCGCATCTCGCCAATTTAAACTCGCCACACGCATCCATGTTAAACATAGCAGAATTCGCACTTTTCTGCATATGGAGATTAAAACTCTCCAAAAAAGCTACTTTTTAATAAATTCGCCAATTTATTTTTAAAACTGGCGAGATTGAGGTTCTCGCCAGTTTTAAAAATATCCGTATGCAGAGAGGCGCGAACGGCATCTAGCGGCTGTTCGCGCCAATAAAATGGCGCGATTGTCTCCGTTTTGCCTCGCCAGAAAAAACTGCCGCTCGCGGCCATTGCAAAGGGAAAAAAAAAGGCGCGAATTTGTTTTAACACATTTCTGAAGCGCGCATCTCGCCAATTTAAACTCGCCACACGCATCCATGTTAAACATAGCAGAATTCGCACTTTTCTGCATATGGAGATTAAAACTCTCCAAAAAAGCTACTTTTTAATAAATTCGCCAATTTTAAAATTCGCTGCTCTCTGCATAGGCCCCGTAGTCTCATAAGGAGCCTAAGGTTGCGTTTATAGAAATGGTTACGGCGACGCGACCGCATGACATCAGCCGTCGCCGTCCCTATAGCGTTTCCTGCACTCTGGTGCAGGAGACAGGAGTGGGCGACTGGGGGGAGTGGCGAAGGGGTGGCAGTGAGCGGTTCGTCCTCATTGGCTGAACCGCTCACGTGCTGCTGACGTCACACGGCGATCGCTGAAGAAGTAAAAATCCTTTGACTTCCAGCAATCGCGCCGTGTGACGTCAGCCGTCGCCCCCACTGTAGGCACCCGCGACGGGCTGCATGTTCTTGCTAAGGTGCTGCGCAGCGTCGCAGTCGCTGTAGCCAGTACTATAAACGCAGCCTTATGTAACACATTCAAGTTACTGTACGCAAAGATCATATTACCACTGAAGTGTGTGTATTTGTGGCATAATATATGTATGTACACGCACAATAGAAAGGGGGGTATATAATACTCCTTAACCAGCTGATATTTATCCGATCGGTCACCAATCCCCCAGCTCCTTTAATTGGCTGAAGGTTCCGAGCTTGAGCCACTTGCAGAAATCGTTACAATGTGTATACAGTAGCTGGTTTTAATAGGCACAAGATATAAAAACCCAGTACCTGCTAAATAGGTACAGGTGGAGGGTAGGCCTACAACAGGTTCGGTGGCACTAAAAAGGTTAAAATGAGTCATAACGCACAGTCTTATTTATAACTATCATCTTGTAATGTAGAGTATGTCGCTATTGTGTGTGTACTGCTGGAGAGCTGGCATCACCCGAACGGCAAACAGACACTTGCCAACTGAGCAGCAGGCAGAAGGGATATTTTTACACTCGGGCTTGGCGTCTAACACTGACTGCAGCATTATGTGACAGGATGAACTTGTAAAGACAACGAAATAAAGTCAGTTCAGTCCGGGATTTTACTACTATAGTTCTTGGCTTTCTGCCAATCTGTTTTCCTTTGTATGCGGCCCAGGCTACCTGTTTGAACAGTATAACCTGCATGTTTGGAAGTCACTAGGGGGGCAGTCACCACTAAGACCTCAGTTTTTTATGGTATCACAATGGATCTTAAAGCCAGACCCTCCAGCAGCATTCCCGGGGCCCGGGACAGAGGTCAGTACCTGACCTCCGGTGGGGGCAATGCTGAGAGCTTGGTGACTGGGGAGTGGTGGGCAGACCTCTTGGACTCACTGGGCCCATCTATTAAGATTGGCAGGCCTGGGACTGTTGCCTGGAGCTCCCCGATCCCCCTCATGGCAGCCCTGTTCAAATCCACTCTGCTCTGGCCATTGATGTGGTTGAGGTTCCACATTTAGAGCAGAGTACATTGTACCCTACATTTGGCATTTCTACATCTATTTAATTAACTATGATAGGAGAATGGTTTCTGCGTGGGGAGGGCATACAATGTGTAGGCCCTTTATAGGCCTGCAGAATATGTGCACAAGGCAAACAGGACATGCAAAAGGACATGTCACGCACAGGACAGGTAATCAGCCGTACCTGAAGCTGCATGTCACGCACAGGACAGGTAATCAGCCGTACCTGAAGCTGCAAGAGAAGCAGGTGAGAGAGGATGAGAGGGAGAGAAGCAGGTGAGAGAAAAGGACGGAGACAGTTTGTTATCCTGTCTCCCCTCTGAAATATTTCATTATTTCAAAATAATACATTCATTCTACAATATAAAATAGTGTTGAGTATGACCACACACTTCACATCTGGAAAGCTACTTGTACTGACTGATCAACCTAGGTCACTGTCACAAAGGCAATTGGTACAGCAAAAATGACCTCTTTGCTGCCAGAGGGGCCCACAGCACCCCTTCCCCTGGGACTGCGCAGGTTGGGTTTCTTTCACTCACGCTGGGGATAAAGTGGCTATTTGGCTCTCTTCCTTTCTGAACAACCGGCCTGTGTAAACCAGCCAGCTGCTGACCCCACGGGGACCTGCTGACCCCACGGGGACCTGCTGACCCCACGGGGACCTGCTGACCCCACGGGGACCTGCTGACCCCACGGGACCTGCGCTGACCCCACGGGGACCTGCTGACCCCACGGGGACTACTTGTAGTAATGTCCTTCAACACTCTACAAACATCTACTGTGCGCAAAACAAACATTTGTAGTCCTGTTGTGCGGCCGAAAGATGCTTTGTGCTCGCATATACATGCAATGTGTAACTGACCGATTAAATAGGTAATTGTATAGAATGTTGCATTGTCGGGGCACACGCTGCCTGTGTTTAATATATATAATAAAGAATATCACTTGTGAGCACATTCACATGTCTCAGACAGGTCTGCACCCTGCCTTTCACCATTATCACCTCGCATACAGTGCTTCCACTACAGCAAGGGATTCTGGGAAATGACATGCAAATGAGCACACAATGTGTCACCTTTAGCCAGGAATATCCATTCACATGGAGCCCATTTAAGCTGATGAATCGCCGTTCACACAGCTTTTAAGCACAGCATGGGACTAACAAAGCAAGTACAAACCACTCACAGACATGTTTCAACCTTGATGGGTATCATCAGTGTGAGGCTGGTTTATACTGGCTTTGCAATATTTCTAGGCTGGGTAGGTTTACCATATACATTTTAAGTTACAAGTTGCACAAACAAATGCACTGGCGCCGTTGCATGCGCTTATAGTAAGCGCGGCGTGACGGAGCGACGGATTGGTCGCGATCGCCGGAAGTCATCTTTGTTACATTTTCCAACGACTGTCGCGTCGCCGGCACTATAAGCGTAGCCTTAGGCAAGCACTATTAAGGACGCGTTCCTCACCCAGAGGGAAAAACAAGTCCCCAAGGTAGGAAGCAGGGAACCTCCGGGGCTGAACCACACTCATTTTGGCTGCGGTAGCCCCCTTCTTCCTGAGATACTTACCTCCTAGGGAACCGTGACGCAATAGGCAGCTCCCTATTGGCCCATGTGACTTAGGGGGTGCCGGTATCTCAGCTCACCTCACCCTAGGTGAAAAGTAAGCGTCTTGTGCATGAACAACCTTCACACATACGACGCGCGGTTTATGAAGGTTTGCATTCATTTGTAACGCTGACCTTTCAGCACCACACAAGTAGGTTAGTACACAACAGTACTTTAATACTCAGTCATACAGGCATTTTAATTCCAGCAGTGCAACGTCCTAATGCAG
>WSYH01015175.1:0-14629 GCA_036426205.1 Ascaphus truei
CACTCGTCGCCCGACATAGTTCTGTATGGAAGCATTTGACTACTCTCTCAGTGACTCCTCAGGTATTGTCGCGGATTGGACGACTACCCCCTCTGGCTCTACTTGGACTTCGTGATTTCTGGCATCCCTGACACACGGCTTATACCTTCGACCTTCTGCAACTCTCCAATCCCTGACCTTGGCAATGGCAATAACAACTCCTCCTCTACTACCGGTACCGGCAAGTATTGTCTTCCTTACTATACCTGGCCTGGCAACACTAACACCATACTCCGGACGTGCTCCCTTTGCTGCGGGTGCGTGTATCCCTACGTCCCACCTCAGCACAGGGGACGGGTCTGGTCTGCGGGCAGCACCGGCGTAACACATAGTATTTAGACCACAGTTTGCTTTCATCTTCATCCTTTCCGTAGATGTGCACCAGCAGATCCACGTTCCTATTGGCCAAGATGTCAGCATCTTTATCGCAATGCATACTAATCATCGTGGATGCTGAAGGGCGGAAGCTCTCCATTAATGGCTGATGTTTCACCACCTCGGAGCAGGGCCATTCATCAAGTACATTGATGGTATGTTCCTGCCAGTACTCTATCCCTTCTTCACCCACTGGTGTAGGAGTCGTCACGGTGAAGGACTTGAGCTTCCTGTAATTTTGTGTTTCTGACGACATAGTTAGGGTCCCAATAAATTGCAGTAAGGTTACTCCTAGTACAGTGCCGCCACTTGATAAGTGACTATCATTGCACGGCCCGGGGCTGGGGGCTAGCATTGGACTTCCCACCTGTCAGATAGAAGGCGGTGACTAGGGTGGACTTCCGGCCCAGCTTATTGTTCTTTGCGTGGCACTTGAGGTGAATGTTACCCAGGGGAGGGATATGTCTGGCCTTGCTGGGGTACAGGTGACTATTTTTATGGTTCTACACTGAGATAGGAGGTGGTGGAGGCCCCAACCGGCAGAAGAAACCTTGTGGAGGGTCCAGGAGGGGAGGCAGCTCGGAGGGATTCTAGCCTGGGATATATGGGTGGACACCCGTGAGGCAAAGTCTCTGGCAGGTATATTACCTGAGGGGCATCTTCAGGGCATATCTCTTGCACGGTGGCCTGTAACACTACACTCGCCTGACAAGCGAGGTCATATTTTCTGCTGATGATCCTGACATCGCCCATGCCAGGGGATATTTTTTACTTGGTCGTGTACAGCAAACATTCAGGTGAGGTCTGGGACTGCTCCCACTGCGACCACGTGTCGCGGAGGTTCTCGGAGATCTGAGGCCCAGTCAAGGACCTGTTGTTGCGAGGGCATAAATATGGTGGCCTGAGGGTTTTCACAAATTTGGACTGCTGAGTAGGGCACCCCAGGTCAGATCTCAGCAGTGCCTCCAATTGTAGCGCACTTTCCCCCACCCCTAGGAGATATGATGACTACCGTGTATGTGGTGCGTTACCTGTGGCTCACAGGAGGCCTGGGCCTCCTTAGCTGGGAGACTGGGGTGTGCCTAATCCGTCGGGTGATAGTAGAATCCCATACAGGTGGAGGCGCTATGTGTGATAACCCCGTTACAGGACCCCATGCAATAAAACACACACCGGTAAAAGTAACAGTTTACTGCATGTATAGAATAACAATGGTACCAATCTCAGCAACTAGGCCACGCATGGCTGTACCCTCCAATACACTGCCCACACCTGATAACACAGTCCCCAAAGTACCTAGGGGCCCTTGGGAAGTGCCGTCTTAACGCATGGGTACGCTGAGCAGTTGCCCGGGGGCCCCATGAGCATATTGGCCCCATGCTAATCTATGCCCAGACCAGAATTTAACACTAATTTTCTGATCACCTGCCTCAACATTCAAATCTCCCGCTAACTCGGTAGAAATTCCTGCGAGTGGTTGTGTAGGCAGGGTCCAGTGCACTGCTTTGCCCGGTTCGCGGGCTTTTGTATTTTAAATGTCTGGTCTGCAGTCACCTCCCCCACTCCCAGACGAAGTGCTACCACAGCGTGAAACGCGTAGAGGAGGATGCTGTGTTGTAGCCTGCTGTTTTTAGTGTGTGTTTTTTCTTAATAAAGCCCTTTGTACCATTACCGGAGTTGGGGTCAAATTTCACTGTCGCTGTGGCACCGGACACTTCCCTTCACCTTCGCATGCTTTGCCCGGGGGCCTATAATGCTGTTAAGACAGCCCTGCCCTTGGGCACCCAACCACTCTGGTGTCCACAAGTAGCCACCCACCAAAGTGTGTGAGACAGCGCTGCCTCACTAGCGTGTGTACAGTTGGTGCACTTGTTAATGTGAGGTACCTGCCGGGTGCTCCAACACCCTGTAACGCCACAACATAAGGATAGGATCCACTGATTCAGGGACGGTTGTGGTCAGCGACGAATCCTCCACCGCGTTGGGTTGTGTCCAGCTGGAGGGTCCCACACTGAAGAGAGTATCTGATATGTAGCTGATGGTCTGGTCCCAGTCCATCGGAGGCCAGGATGCAGCCGCGTCCTATCTGTGTCCCTCACACTGATACTACAGGGGCAGTGTCCCTAAATGATGGGCCTGTCCCTGCAGCAACCACAAACTGAGATGAGTTGGGGAATAGCTGGGGCCTAAGGGGGTCTCTGGCCTAGTGCAGGGGCCACTGACACCCTGCAATTTTTCAGCCTACACTTCTGATGTTGCAGCTCCGACTGGCGTGGTCTCCAGTGCGCAAATTGTATCCTTTCTGGAGCAGGGGGATCCTCGCAGCCCTATTGGCCTATCTGTGTCACCTGATGCCCTGCCCCTCTGCATTATGGGGGCTGTAGTCCTCGTGGGGCCGTCTCTGAGTAATGGCCACCTCGCAGGCGTTCACTGCGCATGCATGGCATCTCACGCATGCGCGATTGAATCCAAGATGGCGGTGCCCTGCTACGGGAACCGCCAATGCCTCCGGTGAGTGGGTAGCCTTCCACAAGCTGCCGCAACCTGCCACAAGACTCTGCATGTTCCCCCGCTGTAGCGGAGGTAAGTTGGGGAACCAGGGACCAGGGGAGGGACCCTGCTATACTTATATATTTTTGTTTTTTTATAGAATCCAATAATAAAATAATGGCAGCAGTGGTGTCAACTAGCAGTGCAGTTAGTACACAATAAAAATATAGAATCTTGTTAAGCGGAGAACTTTCTCAGTCAATCACAGGAAACAAGTTACCCTCTAAACCGCAAGTGCTCTCCGTGTTCTTTCATCACAGCAGAACAGTGCAGAAAACAGTTACGGGGGAGTGCAAAACTAGTAACTAAAGAAGTGCTTGCCTTCTGGAAAAAAGCCAGAATTCCTACTACCCAGGAGGGAATCATTCTTCCAAAAGTGGAAAAGTTGTTCTCCTCATGGAAAACTCTGAAGAGAAGAAGGCCAAAAGAAGTAATGAAACACACACAAAGAAAGAAACAGACTTTATTGAGAGTTTGAATACGCTATTTGATATACAGTTGTGTGAAAAAGAAAGTACACCTCTTTGAATGCTATGGTTTTACATATCAGGACATAATAACAATCATCTGTCCTTTAGCAGGTCTTAAAATTAGGTAAAAACAACCTCAGATGAACAACAACATGACATATTACACTGTGTCATGATTTATTTAACAAAAATAAAGCCAAAATGGAGAAGCCATGTGTGAAAAACTAAGTATACCTTATGATTCATTAGCTTGTAGAACCACCTTTAGCAGCAATAACTTGAAGTAATCGTTTTCTGTATGACTTTATCAGTCTCTCACATCGTTGTGGAGGAATTTTGGCCCACTCTCTTCTTTACAACGTTCCTTCAGTTCATTGAGGTTTGTGGGGATTTGTTTATGCACAGCTCTCTTAAGGTCCAGCCACAGCATTTCAATCGGGTTGAGGTCTGGACTTTGACTGGGCCATTGCAACACTTTGATTCTTTTCTTTTTCAGCCATTCTGTTGTAGATTTGCTGGTGTGCTTGGGATCATTGTCCTGTGGCATGACCCAATTTCAGGCCAAGCTTTAGCTATAGGACAGATGGCCTAACATTTGACTCTAGAATACTTTGGTATACAGAGGAGTTCATGGTCGACTCAATGACTGCAAGGTTCCCAGGTCCTGTGGCTGCAAAACAAGCCAAAATCATCACACCTCCACCATCGTGCTTGACAGTTGGTATGAGGTGTTTGTGCTGATATGCGGTGTTTGGTTTTCGCCAAATGTGGCGCTGTGCATTATGGCCAAACATCTCCACTTTGGTCTCATCTGTCCAAACGACATTGTTCCAGAAGTCTTGTGGTTTGTTCAGATGCAACTTTGCAAACCTAAGCCGTGTAAAGCTTTAAAAGTGTGGAGGAGAATTGAGTTTGTGATACAGGATTTGATAGGAATCCTGGAGAGGGATTTCAGCTGTGGAGACGCTGAGACAGATTGCAGAAAGAGTAGAGTGGCAGCAGCATTTAGGATAGATTGTAGGGGAGAAAGGCGAGAGGCAGGAAGGCCAGACAGCAGGAGGTTACAGTAGTAGAGACAGGAGAGAATGAGGATCTGTCAGAGTTTTTGCAGTCGACAACAGAGAAAAGGGTGTATCTTGGTAATATTGTGGAGGAAAAATGTGGGTAGAGAATGTGAGAGGAGTTTAGTGTGACCCCTAGGCAGCGTGCTTGGTCTACTGGGGGAATGATAGTACTTCCAACAGTAATGTGGAAGAAAGAAAGAGGGCCAGGTTTGGGAGTAAGTATGAGGAGCTCAGTTTTTGCCATGTTAAGTTTAAGTCGGCGAAGTGCCATCCAGGTTAATATTGCAAATTGTTGACTTATCAGTGTAACGCGTAGCTCACCACAAACGAGGTGCGACCGCGGGGCTGAGCTAGGGATCGTTGGGATACGTAGCCGAGGTCAGGATCGGAGAGAGCAGAGTCGTCATAATGCCAAAGCCAGGGTCAGTGCAGGAGAGAGCAGGATCGTCGTTTTCCAAAGCCAGGGTCAGTGCAGGAAGAAGTATCACAAGGTCAAAGTCCAAGGCAGGGTCAGGCAGCAAGATAGAGGCAGACAAGGCAGGATGCAGTGAGATGCAGCGTCACAAAACAGGAGTTATGCTTGGCAATGCAGGAGAGTACTGACAAGGTATATATAGGATCTCCCTCCAATGGGAGGCAACCAGGAAGTGAAGGAGCCCTCACTGATTGGCTGCTGGATCGTGCAGGTGCGTCCTATTGTGTAGCCGATTAGGAGTGGGGGTGGTACTTCTAGAGAGCGTGCGTGCCCCGTGTGTAACCTGCGCATCACGCTGTCGACCTGGTCACGCGCCATTCGCGCGCATCATGGCACCCACGTCAGTGCGGGGGCAGGGACCGGAGGCGAGACCTGAAATGAGGGGGGAGGGACGTGTGCGGTCACTGCGCCGCATACCTCCGTCGTCAGGGTGGAGTCGGGGTGCGGAGACCACGGAACGCTGGAGAGAATGTGTACCACGCATGCGCTGCGCATCACTGCTGCCAGGGGGAGAGTGTACCCTGGACCTGGGGACCGCGGACAATGAAGGAGACTGCGTACTGCCCACGCACCGCGCACGTGAACCACCACTGGGATGCCCTCTTTTATCGCTTCTGGAACCTGACTGACAGGTAAGGGTTAAAGGGACAGAACCGCTGGAAAGGTGAATCCTCACAATCAGGCACTCTCTGCAAAAATTACTACCCCGGCTATTTCCCCATTCAAGTTCCTCCAAATAAGACATTTTTTTAACAAACTATCCAGTAAACTTGATTTTCCGGAGATTTCTGATTTTGAGCAAAAACAATTATATATCAGTGGTATCTTACCTCAAAAAGGCTCAAACAGATATATCCCGAATGCTCCGATCAATGCTGGGAGGTTGTGGATCAGTCAGGGATATGGTCCACATTTGGTGGAACTGCCCAATTATACAAAAATTCTGGACAAATATCAAAGAAATTATCGATACCATAACCGGGGTCAAAATCCCTTTAAATCTCCTAATCAACCTATTGGCAAAACCAATAGAGGACCTGACACACCCAACGAGATGGCTAATCTCCCATATTCTGACTGGCACCAGGTGTTCGGTGGCTGCTGTCTGGAAGAGCTCTCTTCCCCCCTCCAGGCTAATGGGAGAAAGGAGAATTGATGAGATAATGTTGATGGAAAGGCTGACAGCTTTTCTCAAACAATCAACTGAGAGATTCTATAAAGCTTGGGAACTCTGGATTAATGATTAAACAATAACAGGAGACTAATGACCGATGATTAGCGCGTATCAACAAAAGGATACATTTATGCTTCTGAGACGGAACGGTGCTCTCTCCCCCCCCCTTTTCCCTCTCCTCCTTTCTTTTCTATCTTAATTTTCTTCTACAGTATGTCTTTTCTCGTATAGTTATGTATACTTTTTTTTTGTAGTGCTGGACACTACACGGTAAAAAGTGTTCAGGTGTTACTCTGAACAAAACTGCCATATATTATTATTTGACTGTACTGTTTGATTATCTGTCTACTGTTTAATATTATTACTATTATCACTATTACTATCGGTTCTATTAATGGCATTATTTCCCCTGCTCTTATTAGTAGTAGTGTATATATCATTATGATGATTATTATTGTTGTCATTTTTCTGATTTGTTTTTGTTATTGTACTGCAATTCTGAAAAAAATCAATAAAACTATTTGAAATAAAAAATAATAATAGTCTTTTGTAAGTAATACACAAGGGTAAAGTGTTATGCTTAGAGGGCAACTCTATATACTCTGAAAACCATCTTTGACTTGAATTGGGATTTTTGAGACTATTGTGGTGCAAACGTCCGCTTCCGAGTATATTGAGTTAGACCCCAAACATAACACTTAACCTTTGGTATTATTACAAAAAACACGTTTTTGATTCTACTTGGACCCTTTCTGATTTTTGACTTTTCCAAGTTCCTCATATGTACTGTATCGTGACAATAAACTGAAAAAATCTGTGATCAGGCGTTTTACTTTTTTAGTAACTGGCAAAGTTATATTTCAGATATACTCTTTGATGTTAGTATATTTTTGGGCCATTAGAAAAGAAAGATATTAGAGTAGCACCATCCTCTCTTAAATAAAATGTATTTATTCTACAGTGAGAGCTGTAAATGTAATTGCTCAAAGGGTTTATGGTAATATATGTCTTGATTTTTTCTTGTTGCCCTGGTGACCTGTTCTCTGGGTTCACATACATTTTCTATCTTGATGGAGTTTCAGATCATAGAAGCACAAGAAGACTTAATATTTAAAACATAGTTTTAAATAATTTAATTCAATCCTTTAAGCAAGGAGTTTGTTGAATAATGCTACTAAAACAAAAATGCATTTGGATAGAAATAAATAATAATTATATGATTGTTAATGTAGATCAGGACATTTTAGTACCAGTATATTATGCAACAATCAGAGTAATATTTACCTTCGTCTTAATCATGAGGTGTGATTTAAAATATTATACAATTCAATCTGCTGTCATGGTCAGTATGTATCTGAAACCAAACTGAATCTCACAATAGTAGCTAATAAAAATGTATCCAGGACCATATTTTTGATAGAGTTCTGTTCCCTCATTAATTATATTAAACAGTTATAATGAATCACCCAATATAATAGTAAAACAATATAATGATCCATAATGCACACATATTTTTTTAGGAAAAAGAAGAACTGATTTATTGAACGGGTTGTTGTTAGGACCAGTAGGTCAGGCCAGAATCTACACTTGTGTTAAGCATCCATTTTGTCTGATCATAACTACCCTATTTCCTCGATTCTAAGACGCCATCGATTCTAAGACGCACCCTTGATTTAATAAAAAAAATTGGGGGAAAAAACCCCACTATATTAAATGTGCAGAATTTTTTTTCGGGGGGAGAGAGAGGGGGCGGGGGGAGAGAGAAAGAGAGAGGGGGAAGAGAGAGAGAGGGTGAGTTGGGGGGAAGAGAGAGAGGGGGAGAGGGGGGAGAGGGGGAGAGAGAGAGGAGGGAGAGGGGGAGAGAGAGAGGGGGAGAGAGGAGAGAGAGGGGGGAGAGAGAGGGGAGAGGGAGGAGAGAGAGAGGGGGGGGAGAGAGAGAGAGAGGGGATGAGGGAGGAGAGAGAGGAGTGAGAGAGGGAGAGAGAGGGGAAGAGAGAGAGAGGGGGTAAGAGAGAGAGAGGGGGTAGGGGAGAGGGGGGAAGAGGGGGGAGAGGGGGGGGAAGAGGGGAGGGGAGGAGAGAGAGGGGAGAGGGGGGGGAGGGATAGATGGGGAAAGTGGGGAGAGAGAGGGGAATGGGGGGAGGAGAGGAGGGGAATGGGGGGAGGAGGGGAATGGGAGAGAATGGAGAGAAGGGGGAGAGAGATTGGAGGGAAGGGGAGAGAATGAAAGGTCACACACACACACACACACACAAAAACACATACACACACAGAGAGACACACACATACTGTACAAAGAGAGAGAAAAACACACAGAGACAGAGACAGACACGGGGTGGGGGTGGCTTGGTGTGCCGGCAGCACAGCTGTGAATAGCAGAGGCAGACGGAGGGCTTGTGGGGCATGCAGCAGCCACACACTGCCGAATGAATCTCTCCTGTGTGGGACGGCACTTCCAACAAGCAGCGCGGGGGAGGAGGGGGGGCTTGTGGTGCATGCAGCCAAACATACACTGCTCCTTTGGGGACTAGCACTTGGAGCAAGGGGGAGGGGTGGATTGTGGTGCCGCCAGCACAGCTGTTAGTAGCAGAGCCAGACAGAGGGCTTTTGGGGCATGCGGCCACACACTGCTGAATCAATCTCTCCTGTGTTGGGGCGGTAATTCCAGCAAGGGGGGGGGGGGAAGCGCGGGGCATGCAGCCGAACATACACTGCTCCTTTGGGGACCGGCACTTGGAGCAAGCTAGGGGGGAGCGCGGGGCATGCAGCCGAACAAACACTGCTCCTTTGGGGACCGGCACTTGGAGGGGGGGGGTTTGGTGGCAGAGTCGCGGGGCATGAAGCGGGACACACTGCTCTTTTTGTGTGGGGGCGGGGATGGCAGAAACACAGAGCAAACGCTGAAAGCTGCTGTGGCTTCTTCTGCAGCGCCCCCTGGCTGTTTTTTTTGTGTGTTTTTTTCAATACATCGATTCTAGGACGCAGTCCCTATTTCAGCCACGTGAAAAAGGGAAAAAAAGTGCGTCTTATAATCGAGGAAATACGGTAGTTAAGATTCTGTAGTCAGCCTTTTGCTGAAATTTAACTCCTAAGGCACTCAGTTTCTGACAAATTACATTTCCTTTCTTCCTGCTCAGGATATTGCTAAGATACTTTTTGTATTGTCAGTCTCCTGCTCTTTTAGTTAGAATATAATAAAGTGATTCTCTGAAAGAGGCAAAATAGTATAAAATATTATAATTTATTTGCTAGAGATTCAAGGTCTCTTTTGATAACAGACAATGAATAAGCTATGTATTCAGACATTGCCTGTATTGGGAGAAACACGTCCCAAAATCATGCCACTAATATGTCCTGCCCTAAATCACGCCTCTAATCAATGCTACGCCTCTAATCACCCAGGTTACACCTATGTTACGCCTATGTTACGCCTATGTTACGCCTCTAACCAATATCTTCTTTTTCTGGTATAAAAGTCATTACCCTATGAGTAATAAATTGAGACAAAGGATTTGAAACCTGGCTTGCATTACGTTTCATTTCTTTCATATTCCAGGGCCTGTAAGTTCAACAAAAATCGGAGATAACAAGTCGCAGGGCGTGAAAGCTTCCCCGGGAAGTCTGCTGCAATCGGTGCAGATTGTGTATCCAGTCACAGGGCCTTCAGCTTTCTTGGCAGAGGAAAGGTTCCTCTCAGTTCTGAAGCCTATGCGAGGAATAAAGGTTTTCCTTCAGCTTTGGTGTCCAGAAGTGGGGATTCACAGAGGCGGCAAGTGAGTATATGTGATTTTTACATTGTCTCACCCCCCCCCCCCCCCGTCTGGGAATTTAAAAGACCTAAATTGTGACTGTGATTGACAACATTTTTGGTTAAGTCCAGTAAATTTTGTGCACAACTGGACTGTTATCTCTGATCTAGTTGAACGACCATTGTATATTGTGAAAAGTATAAGAATTGTATTATTATTTATCTGCAATTATTTGTCATAATTTAGCTATTTTTCTTTAAGCTACTAATGGGTGCTTACTGTACATGAGTAAGAATGACTCTGGAGGGAAGCCTAGGAATGTACAAATTTTTAAATATGAGTGTAAATCTGGTCGGACTCCTGAGGAATTTGTTGCTCAGACAGCTAGTGATTATTATTGTGACCCGTTTGTAGATTATGCAGAAGGTTGTTCTCGGCATGAAAATAAGGCAATGTATTTACAAGGCAGAGGGCAGAATAGATGGAGATCTTATGCTGGTCCCAGAAATGAATCAGAAAGAATAGCTCAGAATAATGGTGCCTGTTTTAATACTGGTCATTGGCAGAGAGAGTGCCCATATCAGAGTCAGAAGCAGGGAAGTGCTGCTTTGCCTGTGGGGGCTCAGAGTGCAAGACTCTGAAAAAAAAAAAACACTGCTACCTTATGTAAAGAGTTTGTTTGTAACCCTGATGATTTTTTTCCTGAATGATTTCTTGTGTGAAAGATACTGTGGGTCATGCTGATTATCATGTGTGTATAGGTCGCCATCCATGCATTTGCAGATAATTACAAAAATATGAATATTAGTTGCTCATGATGAAATCTAAATTTTAAAAGGTTTTTAAAAGGTGTACACCAAATATAGAGAGAAATACCTCACAACAAAAAGGGAGTATATTAAGCTCTGTCCCTGGTTATAGTTTGAAAGGTTTATTCGTCCTGGCCAGACGGATACTTTTTAAACTGGAGACATTTTTTTTCGTTTGCAGTATTTCTATCTTAATGAAAAGAGGGGCACAGCCTCTCCCTTACAGTTAAAGAATGTGAAGCATTCACATTAAAATTAACTAGCTCTGTGCTTATACTGAAACAGAGGATATTGCCGCTCACCAAATGTACACAAAATATATACGTATAGATAGGAGGTGCATACGGGAAATAACAACATATATCGAGGCAGGGAAGGGTTAAAGAGAAAAACCCAAAAGAATTCCTATTTGCACTCACCTATACTATTAAATGGTAAGGAAAGATTCAATCCCTGGGTAAAAACCCGTATACCATTTAGTAATATACAGTAAAATAGTTTAATAAACAGTTATGCAAAGATAAATACAAATTTGTTAAAAGAAACAGGGAGTGGGTGCAGAAAGTGGAGTGCTCAATCTGACCTTATATAGTCAGCACGCAGCTATCAGCTAGGCGCATGCGCATTGGAACCTTCTTGAAACGCATACAGTATGCGTGTCATTACATCGACGGTAGGCGCATGCGCATGTGAACAGGAGACGCCCCCCGAGAAAATTATTGGTGGGACTGGCTGGGAACTTATTTGGGGGGCTGACCATTACAGTAAAACTTTTCTTTTTGTTTTTCCTCAGAAAAGAAAACGGCTAATGGAGGGATTTCGATGGATAATATCGCTTTGTGTAACAATGCCTGCTGAATCGGATTTAAAAACCCACGTACCGGAGTCTACAGTTTAGTGGCCGTTGTTATTGATTAGGATAGAATACTGTACCTGAAACAGTATGCTGATGTTTTCCGGCCGTACAGTATACTGTACAATACTTTTTTATATACAGTTCAGTATACTGTGTAATAAACCCGAAAAAATAAAAACTATGCATTTTGTGTCTTCTATTTTTTTTAATACTCTTATACTGAGCATGCCTACAGTATACAGTGCAGTATGCCTCGACATTCTAGAAACACTGTATTTTGTTACAGTAGCAAAGGAGCAAATGGAATAATGTAAAACAAATCAACATTTTCTTTTATTGGTGGAGTAAGTACAAAAACATTTATTTACAAATACTGTACAATGTAGAAACATTTTAAGTGCACAGCAATTCAAAACATCAACAGGTGTATGGTTTACTGCTACATTTGTGAAAACATTTATGTCAGTCAGTATGGTTTACAGTCACATGTTTTAAAAACAAATTCTTTATTCATAAAATAAGCAAAACGCAACATCTCCTTTATTAAAGAACGACAAGTCAAAACATATACTGTACAGTGGGATGGTGTGCAAAACAGTCTGCACCAGTACAGTCCTTAAGGGCAGCAAACAGGGCGGGTTTTCAGGGTAACCTTTGAAAACCGTGCCTGTTTGCGGCCCCCAGGGACTGGAATTGTGCATGTCCTGTGTGTGTGGACAGCAAGTTAAAACATTTCTGTATAAATACAAGTAAAAAAAACACACAACAACATCTCCTTTATTTAAGTACAGCAGGTCAAAACATGTAGAGTACAATACAGTTCAGCACAACAGTATGGTCTTACAGAAAGTCCTCCGCATTGTCTGTCAATGGCCTTACCTGTGATTACAAAAAACACTTTATTCATAAAATACAGTATACAAACGAAACATCTCCTTTATTAAAGAAACATATAAAGTACAGTGGGATAGTGTGCAAAACTGTCAGTCAGACCTGCACCACTACAGTACTCGAGGGCAGCAAACAGGGCAGGTTTTCAGGACAACCTTGAAAACCGTGCCTGTTTGCGGCCCACAGGGACTGGAATTGTGCAGGTCCTGTGTGTGTGGACAGCAAGTCAAAACATTTCTATATAAATACAAGTAAAAAAAAACACACAACAACATCTCCTTTATTTAAGTACAGCAGGTCAAAACATGTAGAGTACAATACAGTTCAGCACAACAGTATGGTCTTACAGAAAGTCCTCCGCATTGTCTGTCGATGGCCTTACCTGTGATTACAAAAAACACTTTATTCATAAAATACAGTATACAAACGAAACATCTCCTTTATTAAAGAAACATATAAAGTACAGTGGGATGGTGTGCAAAACTGTCAGTCAGACCTGCACCACTACAGTCCTCAAGGGCAGCAAACAGGGCAGGTTTTCAGGACAACCTTGAAAACCGTGCCTGTTTGCGCCCCCAGGGACTGGAATTGTGCAGGTCCTGTGTGTGTGGACAGCAAGTTAAAACATTTCTGTATAAATACAAGTAAAAAAACGCACAACAACATCTCCTTTATTTAAGTATAGCAGGTCAAATCATGTAGAGTACAATACAGTTCAGCACAACAGTATGGTCTTACAGAAAGTCCTCCGCATTGTCCGTCCATGGCCGATTCCTTGCATGGCGCAAAACGCCACTAATGCAGTCTCGAACGCCTTTCATTTCAGGATCTGTAATTGGATATAAGCGCCGCATTTCATCCCGAATGTTCCGTCTTAAATTGGCAGGAAGCGCCTTTTTTACGTGATTTACGTGAAAGTGATTAGCCATGGCATTTAAAGTTTTGTGCAGTTCCTGTGTGTGTGGACAGCAAGTTAAAACACGATTTCCGTCGTAGTTCACTTTGAAGGCCCAGTCGCAGTACAACAAGTAGGGAACATGGTGCTTAAAAAGTAACAAGGCATACTTGTGGTGTGCACCAGCACTCTTTACCCTATACTTCTCCCTGAGCGCCGGTGGCAGATCGCACAGGGTGATGTTGGGCACCGTATCGATGCGAGCGACTGTAGGTCTTTTGGGAGCGGGTGTGCTTGAGGCGACGAGCGATGGTAGGTTGTCTGGGAGGAAGCTTTCCTCCGGTCTTCGTCGCCGTGTTGTCTCCTGGCGTGGTCTTGACGGGGTTGTCATGTCCTCCTCAACGGCATACATGTACACTACATCTTCTGGTGGAGGGGGTGCGCTTGGTGATGGAAGGGGGTTGAAGGTCCCATTCATCACATCCATGTCACCCCCCTGCTCCAGCGTCAGGGAAACAGGGGCATTAACACCGAGCAAATAATGTATGCCCGCTATGTCAGCCTCTATCTTCTCCATTCGTCGATCCATCCGTTGATCCATATGTTGCATCCGTTGATCCATATCTAGCATCCGTTGATCCATATGTATCATCCGTTTATCCATTTGTAGCATCCGTTGCTCCACATTTAGCATTGTCTCCAGAAGCAGATCTATCTTTGCTAGCACAATAGAGTTCCTGGGGAGATCCACACTTATCCCATTCAGCATCCGGTATAACAAGCTGCTTCTTGTGCATGGTGTGTGAACATCTGGGTGGATGGGTGCAATGGAGGATGAGATGGGGGTTCCATGGAGAGAAGCGGCAGCGACGTCGAAGAAGAGTGGAAGAGGTGACCTGTGGATATCCGGTAGAGGAGAAGCGGCAGCGTCGTCGAAGAGGGATGGAGAAAGTGACCTTTGGATTTCCAGGCGAGAAGCAGAGTCGTCTAAGAGAAAAGGAGAAAGTGACCCGTGGATTTCAGAGGCAGCGTCGTCGGATAGAACTGGAGAAGATGGCCTGTGGGTTTCCGTGAGGGTGGCGGCAGCGTCAAGGATGAGGGGTGGAAAAGACGGGCTGAAGATTTCCGGGACAGCGGCGGCAGAGTCGTCGAAGCGTATGTGAGGAAGTGGTCTGCGGGTTCGATGGGTTGGCTGCCAATCGTTTTGCGTCGAGAGTACATCACCGTATATCTTCTTGACATAATAAGGCTGACGTCTATGAAAACCCTTAGCCTTTGGGGT
>WSYH01015176.1:0-14626 GCA_036426205.1 Ascaphus truei
GGCGACTTTCTAAAAGGAAACTCGTTAGGGTACATCATTCCGCCAGACCAGTCATCACGCGTAGCGTGATCAGGCCGGATCGCGCGCGGGGAGGAGCGGATTGGTGGCAAAAAACAAATGAAGGAGGTAGTGCTACATGGAATCTTACAGAGCTTCAACGCATTTTATTCGGCGATTTCCAGCGGACAGTCTGTGTTCCTGTAATGGAGTGAGACTTTGACTGCGGATTCAAAGCGGGAGAGAGACATGCTGCTGGTGATGGATTCACAAAAATTGCCTGTTTTAGTTTAAACTTACCTTGTTTGAGTGCTATTTTTTCCCCCCTTTCCCCTACCAATAAATGAACTATTTTATGCTATGGGGGTGCGCTCTCTTTCCTTTTCTTACTATAAGATATCTACATATAGAAGTTATCTACACACACACAAACACAATACACATGCACCACTGTCTTTGCAGCTAATAGAAAAATAGAGGGGTCAGGGGAACTGAGATTGGAATACAAGCTAAGGCACAGCTGTTAAAAAGGTATCACTATTACAGCAGTTCCACTCTTAAATTAAGAATGTCAATAGCCTTAGACTCATGGTCCTGTCCCACACCGACAATCGCTCCTAACAAACCATTATGGCCAAGCAATGCTCTTATTCCTTCACCTGCTGTCTCTGAAAATCTTCCCAACCTAACACTGAATTGTAAGTTCTGGGGAATTGATTTCCTATTGTCTGATTTTGTTTGTAGCATTTATTTTATTATAATTTCCTTTTTATTTTGTAAAGTGCGGAGAACACTGTGGCGCTATTAACTAACTTACCTGTGGCCCGAAAGAGAGGATCTGCCAGAAGCCCAAGCTAATGTAGGAAGGAGAGGCGGTCCGCACCAGGAACCGGAGGCGGGATATTCTAGAAAGTTAGCCCCCCACTTC
Organism: Ascaphus truei; assembly: GCA_036426205.1. Lineage (NCBI taxonomy): Eukaryota > Metazoa > Chordata > Amphibia > Anura > Ascaphidae > Ascaphus > Ascaphus truei. The sequence continues at coordinate 926 of WSYH01015176.1, forward strand.
TGCTTGGGTCAACTTCATCAAGGTCAGCTGGGGCACAGTGCGCCGAGCCCCGGGACAATTGTTTCAAGCTCTCCCTATCAGCCACCGCTGCATACATCATGCTCAGACTCAGCTCATTAAAGCTGGTTTTGCCCCAAGCTATGTTACCTTCTGATCTCCAGGATCTATTAGATTGGTTAATTATTGATCTAGCACACACCCAGTCTTAGCAAAAACCAAATCCAAACCCACTGCATTACATATAAATAATAATGCTCTAGGATAGTTACCTAATGTATGCAACAATTGGACAAAGAGCCCAATGCTAATATAGTATACATCCAATATGACAAATTAATTTGACTTCATTTTTTCCCATTATATTGATGAGGACACTTATGGTTTTTAACCAGTTTTAATTGCACTGTGAGGCAAGCAAGGAAAATGACCTCCAACAGTAAAAATGGTTGAAGGAGGAGGACGTGAAGCTCTGGGGGGAGGTGATAAACACACTTCCCAGTAGGCTCAAACTACCCACACCCACCACAGATGAATATATTTTAGGTCAACCAGAGAGCTACACTGTATTTCATGTTTTTATTGATGAAGTATTTTACTTATACTTTTCCTCATATATGTTTGTCAATTGGATGCCAGCCATGGGCACCCCCTGTCTCTTGTTGTATACAATTTGCCCGTCAGTAGCTCTCGGGTGAAACATAAATAGATTATCACAGGTGGTGGGTGTGGGAGTTGAGCTAGATGGAATGTGTGCTAATCTATGTGTGACTGGTAGCAGTCAATCGGAGTCCGTGGCACCTCCCCCAACAGCTCACCTCCTCCTTCACCTTTTTAACGTGGGACAGGTCTTTATTAATTGCGATGCACGGAACCAGACCTCTACCTAAGGTTTCTTCCCCTCTCAGAGTAAAAGGAAGAGGTTTCACAGTGCAGTGTAGACTCTGCATTATTTGGTTATACCTTGGCGGGGTATTGGCAGGCTTATGACGCTTTGGCGAAGGGGTTAACTAAAAACAAGTATTTAAATTATTATTATTGAGTATTTTACTTTACTACTTTTCATCATAATATGTTTTGTCAATGGGATGTAGCATGTGGTCACCACCCGTTCTCTTGTTATATACAATTGCACACGACTCCTTAGCTCTCTGTACAAAATATAGGTAAAACGGTTATCCCTCTAGTCCTGACCCACCAATCTCACTTGGCCCTTGTGTCTAACAGCCCCCCATTACTGGTCGTTTCGGTGGTTGCACCATAGCACAGGTCTTCTGGTCGACGCCATGAGTGGTGGTGGGATATTCAAACCGAACCAGCGTGTGACGAGAGTGGGTGCGAGTCCTACCTATATATGGTGCATCGGCCTCCACCTCATCGGATCTTGCTTCAGCAGGAGATGGTCCTGGTTGAGGAACTCCTTCTTGTGGTGTCATCCACTGTTCATTAATTCACTCACACAGTGGGGTTATTTATCTGTGAAAAGGGCATCTTATTGATGGTATCGATATATAGGACTGCCCCTGGCACTGTCAGGCTTTAGCCGCACATCCTCGTGAGGTCCCTTTGCCAGTACTCCCTCCCAATTGGGAGTGGGATTCCCCTCTCCCCGTAGGGAGATCCTCCTTGTCCAGGTCCCTGGACACAGGTGGCCTGACAGGCTTACTCTGGAAACCCGTGCCCTCGTTACAGCACCTAGTGGCACAAAGCTATCTGCAATCCTTTACTACAGGAGCCAAAACACATCAGCAACAACAACTAACTTGACAAGTGTTTGTGCCTATATATACTAGGGGGCAGGCAACATCTGATATGTCACTAACCAGGGACTCAGAGCATGCAGCCACTCCCATCCATACATAGGGCACCTCACCAGGTGTTTAAGAAGGAAAAAACCACCTCATACATCTACTGTGGCATACCTGTATTACCAGGGTTTACTGCCAAGCGGAAGATGTCTGCAGTCCAGTATTATGCATGGTACATATCTATCTCATCCTGTGGTGGGTTTTGGGAGCGTGAGCTATCTGGGAATGTGTGTTTATTAACTTGCACTGTAGTTCATACACCGATAACATACATACCTTTTAACCCTTTATGCAACCACTAATGTCATGCATCCCATATAGTTTGGCTCTAGTGTTGCTTTTAATTTCCTCTCCTCTCTACAGCGAATGGAATTCGAAGAAGAGACACACAGTATAACATTGGGTAGTGTAGACCTCTTGAGAGGGTCTACCTATGAACTGTGTGTTGGCAGGCGTGACTTTCTGTGCCAAAGGATTTAACTTCTTATGAGAAGAACAAAACAGAAAAAAAAAGATAATAACGTAATAAATAAGTTGCGTCATAGTTGGATGTTGTAAACATGGGGCCTCTTTGTTATGTTACGTTGTGCTACGTTGCTTTGTACTGTCAAGGAACAGACTCACGCTAGGCAGAAGTGGAAATAAGCAACACAGTTACCATGATAAGAAAGTACAAACCGCTCTGCTCCTAACAGATCTCGTAGTTGATACAACTCTTCCCTCGTGCAGTGATTGATGTGAAAGGCACCCTCCTCCAGCAGGTCCCGTCGCAGTGGCTCCAACCGGCACAGCAGGGAATAAAACCCAAAAACAGCCCACGAGGCGTCAGATTAATTAAACCTTTAGTAGTGTTGTAAAAATAAAAATCTACATATAGAGGGAAGTACTCCCGTATAAGGTGCAGAGGAAACAGCCTGGTGGTGTCCCTGGCAGAAAGAGATGGTGCAGGAGAGCTACAGGTAGGACCCACGTTGCTGGGGCTGCCTTGCTCGCACCAATATTCTTACTCCGGTTGCGCTTCTCGTCGGCATGACCACGTGAATGTAGCCCGCCTCAAAATGCCCGGTTTCACCCAGAGTAAACTCACTCCGGCGTTGCCGAAGGTGCTCGTGGTTGTTATATGGGCCCATGCAGCTTAGGGACGTGTAGAAAAGAGAGGTGAAGCGACCTCTGGGCTGCTTCTAGCTGTCACAGGGTAGGGCTTATCGTCAAACCTTTCACACACATGTTGTGCTTCAATCAGTGCGATTTTGGACCCTACTGGGGACCTTTTAAACAGTAATACTGGGTTTCACCCAATAGGGTAGAGATTAGCAATAGGAGTACATGCATAATAAATGCAAATGACACTAACGAGGCTGTCTGTCAAAGTATGGGGGTACATTTGCATGTAGCTGCGTACCTCATCCTTGCGGCAGGACAAAGCGAAATTTGAAACTACGCATTATCGAGGCATTTAAGCGTAAACATAACTAATATCCCTAACTAGAAGGACCTCCAAACCTCTAACTCACTTTTGGACTCACGTTAAGAAGTACACAATTGAGTAGTACAGTGGGTGTCAATATATGGTTATTGAGAGAAGAAAAGCAATGTCGAGGGCGCGGAGATTTAGAAAAAGATCTACACTTGCCAAACGTGAGCAATTGGTTGATCTTACCTACAGTCCAAATACCCAGGAGGTTCAATGATTAATAGTGAACTGACACGCACCCTTTTTGAGATAAACAGAGATTTAGGGTGGCTTAAGCTAATGAGATTTTTTATCATTAGTCAAAATTATTGAGTCCATCGTATTCACGTTCTGAATCCATATAACCCTCGGGACTTCCCCCCCAACAGAAGAGCCGAACTCCTGGGAAACAATTCCGTCACCCCCTGATAGCCCTTCAAGGAGGAGAAGGGAGGGGTCGCCCTTTTTCGGGGGGACGGTCCCTTCTGTCTCGGGAGAAAGCCTCTTCTTCCACCACTTTTTTTTCCCTGCTAGTGTATCTCATCACTTCATCCTCCCTCTCCCTTTCCCGCCCCCCTACTCTTTTTTCTCTTGTTATATGTAGCTTCTTTTCTCATCCGTCATTGATCGGTTCAACTCTATCTATTTAAACCTTACCTCCTGTTCCCTTCACTTTCATCCCCATTTACATGTGTTTTTATGTATTTTATTGTTTGCATGTATTCTTTGTGATTCAAATGTGATCCTGTATACCTTTACATGATCAATGATGGGTTATTAACCTACAGTGGTGGCTTTTTGCAGTGTCTTTTTTGAATTATTAATATATTGCTGATGAGAAATTTATTGTGTTTTTATTAATATAAGGGTTCAATGCTACGTTTGACATTCCACAATACCTTTTAAAAGCTCGTAGTGCATTGCATTTAGTATGCATTAATCCCTATTGGCTATTTACCTACCCTATTGGGGAACCCAGTATACTGTTAAAAGGCCCCCACGTAGGTGTCCAAATATCGCCTGATGAAGCACACACTGTGTGAAACGCGTTGCGAAAGCCCTACGGTGCACTAGAAGTCAGCCCACAGGTGTACCTACCCCCAGCTGTCCCCATCAACAACCAGACCCTTCGGCACGCCGAGGTGAGGTTCTCTGGGAAACAGGCATTGAGGCGGGCTTACTATTCCGGGTCCTGCGAGAAGCTGCAACAAGACTAGAAGAATATATGGTGCTGAGCCAGGCGCCCCAGCACGTGGTTACCTGTAAGCCTTGCACCATCTCTTATGTCCAGGCCACAGGCACCTGTTTTCCCCATCTCATAATACTGGATGTACTACCCCTAATGTAGAGTTTTTATTGTTATACTACTAACAATGTATTTAATAATCTTCGACCCTCGGTGCGCTTTTGTGTTTTATTCCCAGAAGTGGAAAGTAGAGCCCGACCCGTACCTGAGATTTAAATCCAGAATCCTTACACTGGTGGGGTCTGGTTCGGGGTCAGGAAGGAGAGAGGAAGGTGTCGTGGTCACACAGTTCCGGCGTCAGGGCAGGAGATAGTCAGAGAAGTCCGGCAGCAGTCGGGGTCTGAGGCAGGCAAAACACAAGAGGTTCAACAGGAAAAAGGTAGGAAGTACTTTACATAGGAAAGTAGAGAGGGAATTGAAGCCTTATAAGAGGAGAAAGCTGGTGTGAGAAATCCAGCTCAAACAGAACAGGGAGACGGCTGACTCGCCTCGGCAGCCATGTTTTGTTGAGGCAGCGAAGTCAGGGGTCATCCATGTTTGAGGTCATAAGTCCATTGCTGTAATTATTGCTCTAAATAGTGTAACACCAGTTTCAGCCAACACCTTGTTTTAATTAGTCCACATTTTTTTCTCACCTATAGCTGATAGGTAGTCAACTATACTATTTCTGTTTTGAACTATGCTCATCAAAGTAGTGAAGTTAAAACTGTGTCCTATTATGTCTATGAAAACATATCTTGATTATCTGTAAAATATTAAAACAAATGAAAGCGAGAGAACACATTGGATATACAATTAGCTATATATGAGAGTTATATCACATATTAAGAAGACTTCTGCCATAAGACACCTTCCAGAGCTAGAAGATACCTACACATCATTCTAGTTAATGGACTGTAACGCCTTCCAGCACTATAAGGTATAACCATGGAAGAGACGACTTAATAAATATGACCTATGGCCGGGTATCAAATCCTGCCATGCAGGTGATCCACGCCATGCAGGTATCGCGCCCGGTCTGGCGGCAATCTACTATTCAAGTCAATGGCAATACAGCGATTGGGTACTATGCCAGCATCATGCTTTGATGACTTCCGGCTTTTATCCCTTATTAGGTATTCATATATTTTGCATACTTTGGTCCTCATGTAGGACTGACCCTTTAACTTATTACTATACACTGTCAACTTGGCACTTTGGTCTACATGGGCTTGACCATTAAAACGAGATGGTAAACATGTGTATTGCTATCTACAAAATATACTGTACACACTTCGGAGATACAAAAATGTTTTGCTCATTACACTCTTTGGTTTATCCTTTCCCTGCCATCTAGTGACTGGATATTGCACACAGACACAAACACAAGACAGAAATAGTGACACATTGAGAGTTTACACGTCATGATTCCCCCGTGTTCTCTCTGGGGTGCAAACAGGACTACCAACTTTGTACGACCGTCCCTGAGATCTACCGAATGTGGAAGTTTACGTTCAGGACGCAATCAGAGCCTGGTTCAGCAGGAAGAGCTCCGCGCTCATCACAATGGTGGGAAAGAATCCAAGGAGCACGAGAGAGGACTCGGGACGGCAAAACGCGACCACCCAAGTAGTTCTCGACCCAGTATGGGAAAGGCTAGAAGAGTGCTACAGTAGCCCCAAAGCAGTTGAAGATGATTCTCAAAGAGAGTCAACAGCTTTCCAGGATAAGATAAGAGTAATCGAAGTTACAGAGCTCGGGACCTGCTGCAAGAGCTGGGGTTTGCAAGAAACGAACCATCCTAACAGGTTCAAACGTCCCTAGACCAGCTCGTGGAGTGAGACCCATCTTGGAGAAGCTACCTTACAACCTCCAGAAAGAATGAGTTCCCAGGCTCACATACAAAAAGGGAGAAGCAGGACGCCTTCCCTCCGTTCTCATTCGTTCTTGAGCCCGTTCATCCGCGAAGCGGCGAGGAAAGGACGATCCCAGTTCATCTTGTGTGCGCAGAAACCACACACAGTGCAAGCGACATGAGGAATGAGAGACCAGTGACGAGATACGGTAACACTCGAACACCCATCTCGGTCCCAAGACGCGTGTCCCCACGACCCCAATCAACTTCCGACGTCGTCGCCGGAGACGAGAAACCAAGGGACCCAAACAGGAAATGTCCACATACACAAGAAGCCACACCCAATCTAACAGGTGCTTCGTTCAGGATGAAGTCCTAGAGGAACGCAAAAGTTACTCAGAGAATTCTGATCTGGCTTCAAGTGCTGGATTCCACGACTCACCGCCAAGATTGTAAAGACGCCATCAAATGTTGCAGTGGGCAAAAGTGACAAGCACAAACATCTCTACATCCAGGCGCTACACTCACACAAATCAACCACCACATCCTTCGTAGCCGAGCAGGCGGGAGGGAAGGAGCCAGCATCTGTCACGTTCTCAGTGCACACGTGGTGTGGCGGAAAAGGAAGTGACAAAATATCCTGCTCCAAAATATGCCTTGTCACAGTGCACCCCCAGGACAACCTGAGAGGGCTATCAGGGGTGTATGCAATCCTCACGATCAAGAGAATAGACATTGGCAAGACGAATTCTTCAACACTTATTCAACGCCCAGCAAGACATGCCCTCACCCTACACCCCCAGAACCTGTGCAGGGTCAACTAGGAAAACAGGGAGAAGAGCAAGCGGCTACGTTCATTATACGTTCATGGTAACAGGGTGAAGATAGCTCTCCCCACACTCCAAGTGCAACTACATGGCTGCAAACAGGGACAAATTCCTACACAGTGTGGCATGCCATCACCCACACCTAAGAGGAATACGCCAACACATCCCGCCTGTAGAACAAGCGCCAAGATCTTGCTGCTGCTTGGTAGGGACATCCTGAGGGTGCACAAAGGTCCGTAACCAGCGCAACGGACCCACAACGCTCCATTCGCCCAAAGCTTGACCTTGGTGGTGATAGTGGAACATGTGCACTGACAGGGCACGGACCAGACTATGTTGACGCCGCAGAACGTGTGTGATAAGAGATGCGGACACACATCCTCTCTCCGAACCATGTCTTGGCCATTCTCCAGTGATAGGAGGGCCAAGTGAGGAGAAGAGACAAGGTCATAACCCCTGAGATCAAAAAAACTCATTCACATCAGGAGGATGTGACAATGGCCTAGGATGCTTAGTAGTCGACAACTAAGGTGATGAGTCGACTCCAGAAGGAAGAGAAAGTAACCTCCTGAAGGTGCCCGACAAAGGGATCGTCCAAAGACAACAATCAGACGGTCCTCCTGCGAGCAATGGCACAGCTAAGACGTACAGCATTCCTCTCCGCAAAATACAAGTGGCAAAGCAGACAGCGAGCCACGCTGGCATAGCCGCAAAAGATTGCGCCCTGCAGGTGAATACAGGGTAAAAAGACTGTCCCTCGCACGTCTCAAAAGAGACAGTCCGGGAGACATTCACAAAGGGATTTACAAGGGCAAAAGAGAACAGTTCTTTGTTATGTCCTGGGAGAGAACAACAACTCCTGACGGCAGTTAAAAAGAGACACAAAGGCGTTTCACCAAACTAGTGGAGACTGTAACGGATCGAGGGACTCGCGGTTTCCCAGCGTGTCCCCACACCCAGGTCCCACAGAGGCTAGCTTTCCCGCTCCCCCCACGTCCAATCTCTATCCCCCTGAGCCGTTCCTCCACGGCACAGTCCGCACGCCAGGCACACGCTCTGCGCATGCGTGCGGTCACTCACCGAGGGCGCGCTCCGATCGCGGGTCCCTTATCGAGGTACACGCGCCTTGTCATCCTTCCCTTTCCCTACCTGGTTCCTCCGCTCCTCCTTCCCCGTTGCCGAGCGCCTCCGTCGTGGAACCTCCCCATGCCTGGTGCACACACGGTGCTCGCGCCATAACAGTGTACAGAAGGCGCGCGCACCCGCTAGTTACCTGCCGCCACCACGCGCTGGCTCCGCCCCCCATCATTGCAGGCAATAACTCTCAATACCTCCGTCTCCTCCCCTGCTTATAGACCTTCCCTGCAAGTACCCACTCAAACCTCTGCTCTTCCCTTCACCCCCTTGTCCTTCTTCCCATATAACCCCCTTGTCCTCTCGTCCTTGCTCTGCATAGCTTTACTGTAGCTCGTGTGGGTGCAGTGTACTATGCCCGGCTCCCTTGTCTGTTTCAGCTCTGGTTCCTCTACCTGTCTCTGTTTGGATTCCCTTGGTTTGAACTTGATCTCTGCTTTGGACTTGACTACGCTGCCTTCTCCTGCCCTTGAACCCTGGCTTTCTGACATCACTACGCTGCTCTCTCCAACCCCTGAACTCTGGCACTTAGACAATTACCCTCCGAACTCTGGCACCCCGGACTCAGCAGTATAACGTAACTTACTCACCCTCACTGCTGTGGGTGCATGTATACCCTTACCCACCTCAGTTCTGGGGACTGGCCAGGTCTGCGGATACAGGCGTTTACAGAGACGTTCTCGTGCAGAGAAACGTTCCGACGGCCTAGGGTGCACACTGTTCCAGACAACAAGGGACGGTAACAAACATTTCCGGATGTCACTTCTGTTCTGCCACAAGCTCCGCTTGTTCTCCTGTGCTGAGGCGGAGGTCTCCCTGCGTCCTTCAGCTTCCTGTTCCGCTGCTGAAGCGGAGGTTTCCCTTGCATCCTTCAGCTTCCTTTCCTGTGTGGAGCCTGCTTCCTTCCCACTCAGACCTCCCAGGCAATTGCTGAAGAATCAGGTGTGTATTCTTTCTATTTTGTTATACTTTGGTGGTGGATCTGTGGGGAGTATACTGTGAGTATACAGTGATTTGTGAGGGTGAGGGTTTTGGTGGTTTTTTTCAGTTTAAAAACCGTTTTTTGTTTTTCACCCAGAGCTGCAGTATTTAAAACCCAGCAAAGCTGCACTTTAGCTGGCTGGACTGCAGTCTCAACCTCTCACCTCCCACCCCACCTTGTTGTTTTTACTTCCAGTTTTCACTTTAATTTAAGCCTGATTTCTTTCTTTTTCATTTGCAATGGGAGCTCTGTGTCTTAATTTAGACCTTCTTTTGTTGGTGTGGTTTCTTGAAAGAGAGAGAGTTAAATAATTAAGGGAGAAAGGGAAGATTACAGCAGGTTTTAAAAGCTGTTTCATTCCCCTCCCTGTGCAGAGTTAATTGGTTCTAAAGGGACAGTTACTCTCTGCATCTCTCTCCCTAAGCAATATTTCATCCCCTTACTTGAGGCTTATTTCATCATGCCTGGGGGGAATAGGACTAGTGCAGCAACAGGGGCCACACCCGGACATCGGACTCAAAACTGGGGCCCCTAGGAGTAATAACCACAGCCCTAGGCCTGGTACTTCCAGTGCCCTGGCCACACCTCCAGCTCCTGTAGTCAGTTTAACCCTGCAGTCCCAGTTCCAACTTGGGCGCAGGTGGCAGATGCAGGCGTTGGCCCCAGCAATAAAAATGCGTGGGGCCACACCCTGTCTGAGCAGGAAGCTTGGGGTGAGGTGCCCAATGTTACCTGGCCTTAGCATGGAGATTTGTTAGGGCTGTGGCAGACGTTGTGGGTCCCTCTGTGGGTGGCGGCCAGCAAGATGTACGGGAGAGGCATTTTCTTCCTGCGTACGTTGGCTGCCACGCACACCCCCGGTGCAGAAAGGCATCAGTGTATGGGGGGACCTACATCCCCGTAGAACCCATGGAGGGGTTAGGCACAAAGGTATTGATACAATGTGCCCCCCTTCATCCAGATAGCCTCATGCGGCTGCACCTGCAAGTCCTGGGAGCATTAGTCTCCCTAACAAAAATTCCGTGGGCTGCAGGGATAGAGCGCTGAGGCACGTGTTCTCATTTAGGCGGCAGGTACAAGTGCTGCTGCCGGGGAGCACAGAATCTGTGGAGGGTTCTTTAGGGTGCCCTACGAGGGCATAATGTACCACAGTGTTCTATGGCACGGAGGGGGTTAGATTACCTGTGCAAGGAGCTGGGGCACAATCGTAGGAGTGCCCCAAGGAAAAGAGGACCTATCCCAACTCCTACACCCGCCCCTCCCTCTGCCAAGAACCCCGTACCGCTGTGCCCACCACAGCGGGGCCCTCAGGGGCCAGTCCCTCCTGTGACCACAAGAGATGTCGCTGTCCCATCTGGAACAGTGAGTCTGTACCTCCCCCAAGAACAGAGGGAGAAGGAAAAGCCCTTAGAGCCCAGGTCCCCCCTGGGACCACAGAAGATGTCACTGCTCCATCTCAAACAGTGACATCTGAAACTCTCCCCCAAAAAAGAGGGAGAGAAGAAAAGAGTCCCCCAGAACAGTCACCCTCTGTCTGCCCCCCCCAAGAACACCTACCCCCAATGTAAGCACCGTACAGGGTGCGGGGGAGCAGAGGAAGCTCCGGCTGGAGAGACAGTGGCACCCTCTTCTGGGGAAATACCCCCCAGGAAGAAGCCTTTTAAAACCAAAAACAAGAGGGTGATTGAGGAGGTCGAGGGGGTGAACCGTATTACGTCACCCTCGGATGTCTCCTAAGCGGAATGAAACATCAGTTCCGCACAAGGTGGCTCCCTCCGGGCCACTGGTTAGGATAGCAGTGTGAGCCGGACCCCACAAAGATGCAGCCCCCCCCCCCTCGAGATCTGAAGGGAATGCAGAGGAGGTACCCGGCGTCCCGGGGCAGAGAGATCAAGCGCTCAAAACATGAGGCTTTGCCCCTAGAAATGGACGTTGGAGAGCCTTCCAACACCCTCCCAGTTGGAGAACACCCCCCGGGGACCTGTGTTTCGGTGAATCTGCGCGCCGGACGCAGTTGTCTTTGGGGACTCGGAGGTCGGCCGGTTCCCCCTCTGGCTGTACGCCTTCTGGTGAGCCAACTGAGGCTGAGTCAGGGTTGTGTCACGGAGGGAGGGGATGGGTGGGGCTGACCCCCATGGTTGAGGATTTGGTGGATGGAGCGGGGGAGACAGGTGTAGGTGGGGATGCTTTAGAGAGCGTTTCAGGTTACACCTGGAGGGTGTTGACGTGAGCCTTCTTGTGGGGAGTCTTGGTCTTTGTCAGAGATGACTGACAGGCTGGACTTCTCCTTGGGGTGCTTGCTGAGGAGTGCCCTCCGCAGTTGGTGAGGTCCCTCGCCGGTTGGTGAGTGCCCTCCCACGGTTGGTGCGAACACCTGTGGCTTCCCTTTTATCCACACGGCGATGAAGGAGATTAGGAGAGCACTGGGTGTTTCTGTGGCCCCCGAGGACTCTCGGGAGACTACTGCCTCCATGCCGCCACCGGCTTCCCCTGGACATCCTGCCGGGGGATGGATGTGGGGGTATAGTGGATACCCTCGTGGAAACACCGAAGTGGGGACCCATTCTAGGCTGAGAAAGGCCCCCGCAGAAAGGGGCGGGGGTCTTGAGTTTTTCAGCCAAGAGGAGCTCGGGGAGTTGGGGCTCAGTGGGGAGTCCTCGGCACCGTGGAGCTGGTGGACTCCTTGAGCCCTGTTATCCTGCCCAGGAGATTGATGAGTTCCGGGAGATACCCTCACAAGCATGGAAAAAGAAGGTGAAGTTGGCCTCAAGAAGTGGAAGGATGCTCCGTTCATCTCCACTCTCTTTTGTATACACCAGGGCCACCGCAAGGCCAGAATCTCAGGGTGAAATGAAAATATTCGTGCCCTGAAGTTCTACAAATTGATGTGAGAGACACGTAAAGGCTTCTCGGGTATAGCACCCTGAGCGCCTGTGGGAAGGAAAACTCTTGACTACCAATGGCTTTGAGCATCGGTACTCTAAATGTTAACGGATTGTAAGGACGGGTTGCGCAGGTTCCAGGCACTTCCTTTTTACAGAAGGGAAAGTATTCTGTGGTTTCCTGCAGGAGACCCATACCACTCCAGAGCGTGAAGCCAGCTGGCATTGGAGTGGCGAGGCGCGAGTGTTACTTTAGCCACCTCACTCGACATCTTGTGGGGTGGTGACCCTGTTCTCTGAGTCCTTTCACCAGAGCTGCTGCTTGCCAAAGCTGTTGTTCCAGGTCGGCTTTTGCATCTCAGGGTCCGACACGAGGACTACACGTTTATTTCCTGAAAGTATATGCTCTGCCACTGGAACCCGCTGAGAAGGCAGTTCGTTAGAATGTCTGAATACCGGAGACAGTCACGCGGACGAATACGTGGTGCTCGGGGGTGATTTTAACTGTACCCTCGAGGCTCAGAAAGACCGGAATGGTCCGGAGCCACACCCGTGTTCTGCGTCGGCCTTGAGGGAGGTCATCACCGCTACTCCTTGGTAGACGTCTGGCGAGAAAACATCCTGAGGCATCCACTGAGTTCACACATGTTAGGGTGTTAGGGGTGAACGGATGTCCTGGTCCCGGATCGACAGGCTGCTATTAAAGCCACATGCCTGTCAAGGCCCAGTCCAGTGCCATTAGGCTGGCGCGTTTTCGGACCACAATGTGGTTCGTGACGGTGACGCTGCTACCCTGCAGCACCCTCTGCCGCATATTGGCACTTCAACAATACGTTGTTGGAGGACAAGGGGTTTGCGTCGTCGGTCCGAGACTTCGGATGGCATGGAGAGGTTGCAGGTCGACTTTGCCACGTAGAGCAGTGGTGGGACGTGGGCAAGGTTCATCTGCGCCGGTGTCAGGAGTACACAAGAGGTGCCAGCAGGCGGCGCGCATGCTGAGATCGAGGCCCTCAGGGAGGAGGTGCTCGATCTCGAGAAGCGGCTGTCTGCTTGGCAGGAGACAAATACATGCAGAGTATGTACGTGGAGAGGAAGTACGCTCTCCGGGACTTGGAAGATCGAGTAGCTCGGGGGGGTATGTGCGATCCGCATCCACTTCCTTCGGGAGATAGATCGCGGGTCGCGCCTCTTCTACGCGCGGAGAAAAAGAGGGAAAACCGTAGACATATCACTGCTTGTTGGCAGAGGATGGTACCCCTCTGACGACCCGGAGAGCATCCGGTACAGGAAAAGGACAGAACCCGGAGATTCTATGTAGATCTTTTCTCTCCGGAGTCAAACCAGCCAGATAAATGCAGGGTCTTATGGGAGGGGCTTACCACGGTCGGTGAGGATGGAAGGGAGCGGCTTGAGTTACCTTTGACCCTGGCCGAGCTCTCTGAAGCCCTCAATCTCATGTCCCGCGGAAAAACGCCGGGTCTAGACGGGCTGACTGTGGAGTTCTTCCGGTTTTTCTGGGAGATGCTGGGACCTGATTT
>WSYH01015177.1:0-14622 GCA_036426205.1 Ascaphus truei
AACTGTGTTGAAAACCGTCTAAAAAGGCGTTCGCAAAATGTTTCGCAAATTTTGTTCCAAAAATTCGATTCCCTGCAAAACGTTTTCTCCAAACCTAATGGCCTAATGATGTCACCAAATTAAGGAATCGTTCGGACTAAGTATTGTCAACAGCGAGTGAAACATGGTATAGTCTGTCTATTTACAAGGTATAGTCAGCATTATGCAAACAGGAATTTGAGAATTAACAAAGCGAATGTTTTTGTAATTGTTTATGGTTGAAGATATCTTTTTGTTCCGGTTCCACCCCTTTTTTTTGAGGCTAAATAGACTATATAACAAATCCATGTGGTTTGCGTGTTCATGTAACATGCTCCACTCCCACCACAGCCTTTTCTAGAACTGAGCTCCTCAAATTCTGTCTTCTTAAACCTGGGCCAATATCCTTTTTTCAATGCAGCAAATGGAACCACCATCTACCACAAACTTCTCTCTCTTGTGGCAATCCCAAAATTCGCAGAGCTAGAATAGTGTTCTCTTTCTCCAGAGCAGTGGTTCCCAAATCCAGTCTCAAGGACCAATAACAGTGCAGGTTTTAAGGCAATCCTTTCATTAGCACAGGTGACCCAATCATTGTGCCAGTGCAGGTTTTAAGGCAATCATCTCATTAGCACAGGTGGCCCACTCTTGTGCAGTGCAGGGTTTTAAGCAATCCTCTCATTAGCACAGGTGCCCATTATTGTGACTAAACCACCTGTGCTCAAGCCGGGGTATCCTTAAAACCTGCACTGTTACTGGTCCTTGAGGACTGGGGTGGGAACTACTGCTTCAGGAGAATTCTTCTGCTCACTCCTCCTCAAGGTCCCTCTCCTGGCTTTCTCAATCAAGGTCCGGCTCACTTACAAAGCTTTCTTCGTGCCTTTAACGCGCTCTGCTCGCCTTTTCTATCACTCGTTTTTTTTTTTCAAAAGCAATCCCTCTTTTAAAAAAATTGAGATTTTCCATTTCAATCGGTAAAAACGCAAGATAACATTTATGTAAGAAAGCCAATAACAATGTTATTTTTTTTTTAAATAAAATGATTTGGTCTTATAAGAGGGATGTTGTATCATTTAAAGTGCTTTTCACTAATATAAAAGGCCTAAAATGGGAATTCCTTTCTTACTGACTGACCTTCTTTTGCGGATTCTCTTTTTCACAAAGACAACTTGCATTAAAAAAAAAATATATATATATATATTATTTATAAAATATCTTATGTGGTGCTGCAGCCGGCTGAGTTGGGGAAAATATATATTACACTGGCATTTAACGCAGCAGTATTTCCAAGGTGAGGGTATTATTACAGATTCAGCGCCATACATGACCTTTATGTAGGATATTCATGGTATTACAAGGCAGCAGGGTGAAGTTGTGGTGTAAACTGAAAATATGTAGTGCGGAGCAAGAGAAAGGCTCGAGCAAGTGACATTGATATATACAGTAAATAATTTGTCGAGTGGCTTAAACAACCGTCTTGCCATTCAGGCATGATTGACGCTCCAAACCATGAGTACATTACATCAAAGTCCATGTTAAATGGAGCAAGAAGTAAAGAGTGACCACACTGTTCATTTGCACGTTATTACCCAGAATCCTTGGCTGCAGTGGAAGCATGTTTGCTACTGTATGCGATATAAGGAGAAAAACAGGGTGGCTGGCCTTTCTGAGACATGCAAAATCCACACAAGTGGTATTTGTATTTACAATGTAGCGGTCATGTAAAATGCCTACAGTCATCTCTCCTGCTGGCAGTAAGGCCTGGTAAGTGTGGGCATGCCAGCGATAATTATGGAGGTTTCCCTCTCACACCCCTGGTGGGGTTCTCTGTGTATGGCGGGACTGGTCACATGCTCTGACTCCATGGTTAGTGATGTCAGAGATGTGTCAGCCCAGAAGCTACATAAGGCACAGCGCTTGTTCTAAAGTAGTTGATGAGTTGCTCAAAGTTGATGTGGAGTTGCAAGTAGTTGGTTGCTGAGTGTTGCTGGAAAGCTCTTGTCAGAGTGAGGAGGAGTTCTGTCAGTATGTTATAGTACCTCATGGAGGGCTGTGTCCAGGACCTGGCACAGACAGTGATTCTGCGGGAATAGTGATCCCTGATCTGGTGACATACCTAACTAAAGGGAGCACTGGCGAGAAGAGCGGCGAAGATACTCCTTGGAGGAGGCATTGCCCTGCCGTGTCATAAAGATGAGTTCAGCCAGAAACCCTCCGTGTATCTATCTAGGACTGAGTGTACAGAGAGGACACCACGGAGGAGTTCCTCGCCAGGATCATCCCAATGCGGACGCAGGGACCCTGGTGAGGTGGAGGCGCTGCACTGGAACTAGGTGAGACTCAGCACACTACCTCAGCTGCCGTCTGACGGGTTTCTCCCACACACCATCATGCGGGAGACTCAGGAGTCCTGTACCAGCAGGTGCACCATATACATATCCAACGTAATGGGGTCCGTTAGACCCAGGGGCCAATGTGAAGATTGGGTGTGGTCAGACGGGCCAGAAATATCGTACATTTGGAGGCGAGCTGGCTGAGATCAGATCCGTCAACAGGACAGGCTTTTTTAGCTAGGTCACTTGGAACAGGAGAGTGTCTGCTGCCACTTTGTGCTGAGTAGGGACGGACCTAGGGTGGTAAGGGGGCTGACGGATATGTCCAGTTCGCCAGGACACTAGGGCTGAAGGAGTGAGGGGTCTGGAGCGGCTATAGCTGACGAGTCACCTTGAGGCAGTGCTAGTTATTGTAGGATGCCAGAAGGACAGCCTGTAACCTTGGTCAGGAGAATCTGGAGGGGTCTGCGCTAGGCTGACCAAAGACAGGTCAGACGCCCAAGTACGTGCAGCAAGAGCCACAAGAGTACTAGCACCATTCCAGACCTTACCGTAGGGAGCACAGACTGGGAGGAAGGAGAGTCACAGCAGACACTGAGAGTGAGCCTAGCCTGAGGTACGTGTGGCAACATGGGTCACACCTAGATAAGGTACACATTGTGGTTGCATCTGCGCTAATCTTTATGTACGGTGTGGTGGCTGCCCCGCAGAGTGGAGCCTCATGTACGACAACTGTATGAGAGAGTGAGGATTCGCGTGGCGCGGAGAGACGTAAAATGGCGGACAGGAGGCTGATGGGAGGGCACCCGTGGCGTGCAACCCACTGAAGAGCAGACTGTCGCTGACTTGATCCTTAACGAGTTTGCTCTGGAGGCGGAGCAAAAGGCCGTGGCTGCCCCGTTTTTTTTTATCCTGCCTGGGACAGCGAGGGGCCACCCTTGAAGAGTGTGAAGAAAGAAATTGTTATAATTGGGGGAACCCCGTGAGAGCAAACAGATGACTTTTGAGCTCAAAGTAAACCAAAATGGCGGTTCCCGCTTTGCTAGGGAAACCGCATGGCCAGGCTCTGAAAAAATGGCTGCTGCAGAACTTGCACAGAGTGGACGGAATGGCGCGAACAGCAGAGCCCGCCCTGATGGGGGGTCATGGCGCGAGAATCTATGGTGCGCCGGATGGACAGTGACTATTCAGCCCCTGTGCTGAGTCAACGGTGAGTTTATGGGACCCTCCCCGATTCTACCGGGGGGAGTGACTTTCAATTATGGCCTGTGGGGATGCACCACTGGCCCAGGGACGATATCCAGACCGCGGCCACTACAAAAAGTAGTTCGGCCGTGGAGGTGATTTGCAAGCAAAGGTACCTGGCAAAAAGCTGCTGCAAGGAGAAGGCGGGCGGGAACTAGCCGCGGGAGCGACTCCAGCTCTGGGGGAGGAAATTGGCGCGAAAAACGTCTAACCGCGCCCACCAGACTGAGAGAGGTGCGGCCTTAATTAAGGGGCATTATATTCCCGTGGGACCGCCCATTATTGCAACCCACTGGGGCGGTTCAACTCTGTCAGAGAAGGGAGGAGCCGAAGCAGGGAGTGGCGGATCCAGCAACTTCCACAGTCAGTTGCGAGGGGGACCACAGAAGGAGAGACCTGTCAGGAAGGACTCCTGTACCAAGAATGGCGCTCCTCCACTGTGGGCACTATGGTCTCCACCCAGCCTACTCGAGTGCCGCGGGTGCTGGTGGTGAGGGTGGCCAATACTGAGACGGTGGTCGGGCTCTGCCTACCAATGCGGGACTGCCGGAGGTACTGTTGAATACGATGGCACGTTGCCCTCATTGCGGGACTTTGTATCTGTGGCCCAGTGCCCAATTCGTCCCAATAGCCGCGGACCCCCCGGTGGATGTGACAACGCGCCTGCTGAGTCCCGGGCGCGGCTGTGATGAAACCGCGACGAGTCCCGGAGACAGGGACTGGAGCGGTCAAGTGCTGCTAGGTCACTGGCCATGAGGGCGGCTGGATTAAAACCCCGAGACCGGGCAAAGAGACTTTCACCCGCCCCGCGACCCCTAGGTCGGGGCAGGGGACTACTCTGATGAGGACCTCCGTGAGTGGCGTAGCAAGAACGGAGCAACGACAGACGGGAAGAACGACGCCCGTGGGGTGGAGGACGACTCCACCCCCGCAGATAGGCGATCCGACGACGAGATCCCGCCATCCCAGGACCTGGGGAGATGGGAGAGAGACGACTACCACCCCTGCGGTGGTAAGCCAAAAAGCCTAATCTCTACTCTGGTCCAACAGACGGCGAAGTGATGGAAGGCCGCGCCAGCCCAACGCGCACGTGGAGGGACGGCATCACTTCCGGTGGCGACGGCGGACAACCGGATGTCGTTGGAAGAAGAAGAGATCCCGCATGGGGGGTCCAACGCGAGATGGCGACGCTTCCGGTCCGGGGAGGACGTCATTCCGGTGGCGACGGCGGAACCAGGAAGGGGAAGCAGCGACGCTTCGGCGATTGGGGGAAGGCCCCGGACCGCTTGTTATTGCCCAGAAAATGGAGAGACGGTGTCAACTGAGGAGGGTGAGAATCATCCTTGGACCAGTCTACGGACACCAGGAGCGGGTCGTAACCCCGCTGGGGTCCCGCCCCATGCCCCTATAACCCCACCCCATCCCCATCACCCCACCCCATGCCTAGCTAATGCCCTCACCCCTATCACACGGTCACCGGGTTCACCGCCCAGCTTGGAATTGTGAATCCTTTGGGGGGGAGGAAAAACGGACTGGGGAGAGGCAGCTCAGTGGAGCTACGGAAGGTTGCTCACGGGGAGGAGGAGATTGAGGGTGGCGAATACAGTACCAGGCCACGGCAGTAAAGGCTCCGTTGTCATCAAGTGGTCAAACCCGATCCAAATCGTCAGGGGTGTTTTCGTTTGATGATGACCGGGAACCAGGGCCTAATCCTTTAAGGAGGACCCGGTGGTGGGCTCCACTATTTGAGGGGTACTCCGCATGGATGGACGCGTACTCGGTTCCTCATCCGGCGGGAGGACGTGGTAGATTTCTGGTGGAAAAGAGGGGGAATTACACCAGAGCAGAGGGACAGGGAATTACAGGAGAGGTGGTTCCAGCTGGAGCGTGGGACATAGCGCCCAGGGTCCCGACCACACTGTCAGATCCAGTTGATCCTGATGAGCCCCTATCATGGTGTTACCTGGGAGGGCAGTAGTGCTGATCGACCAGGGTCAGTTAGGGCGGAGAGGGCTCATAATAGTCAATATAAAAAATCCGCGTGGAGTGTGTGGAGTCCTAGTTCCGAGCCCCTGATGGATGAAATTGAGGACAATAGGGAATTGTGGCTCCAAGAAAACTATAGAGCTGTACTACCAATAGGGGAGCGACATAGATAGGTAAAAAAGGCAGAGAAGAATAGACACCCGATGCGAGTGTGGACATAGGGAGAAATGTTCACAAACATAGAGTGACCTTGTGCCAGAGAGAGGATCACTAGGCTTATTATGTTACGGTCCTGGATATGGGTAACCGGAAGTAGGAAACCTGACCAGATCACTATTTTTAGGGGGTACTGACGTCACCTGCGGGTCTGTGGCTGCTGGGTCGGGGCGGGCTTGGCATGACTGTATTCATATGTACTGAGAGCATGTTACAATATGCTGAAAATTTGTATGGATGTTAACCTAATTATGGTTTTTTGTGTGCAGTGCTTCCTGGAAGAGGTATGCAAATTTAGGTCCCAGCGAGGACGATGGATTCACCAGGGGGAGAATTAGCGGTCATGTAAAATGCCTACAGTCATCTCTCCTGCTGGCAGTAAGGCCTGGTAAGTGTGGGCATGCCACAGTAATTATGGAGGTTTCCCCAGTACACCCTGGTGGGGGGTGCCTGTGTATGGCTGGACGGGGTCACATGCCTGACTCTGGTTAGTGATGTCAGAGATGTGTCAGCCTCAGAAGCTTACATAAGGCACAGCGCTGTGTTCTAAAGTTAGTTGATGAGTTGCTGCAAAGTTGATGTGGAGTTGCAAAGTAGTTGGTTGCTGAGTGTTGCTGGAAAGCTCTTGTCAGAGCTGAGGAGGAGTTCTGTCAGTATTTATAGTAAACTCATGGGGGCTGTGTCCAGGGACCTGGCACGGACAGTGATTCCTCCTGCGGCAATAGTGAATCCCTGATCTGGGGACATACCTAACTAAAGGGAGCACTGGCGAGATGAGCGGCTGAAGATACTCCTTGTGGAGGCAGTTGCCCTGCCGTGTCAATAAGATGAGTTTCAGCCAGAAACCCTCTCGTGTATCTATCTGAATGAGTGTACAGAGAGGAGGCACCACGGAGGATCCTCGCCAGGATCATCCCAATGCGGACGCAGGGACCCTGGTGAGGTGAGGCGCTGCACTGGAACTAGGTGAGACTCAGCACACTACCTCAGCTGCTGTCTGACGGGTTCTCCCCACACACCATCATGCGGGAGACAGGAGTCCTGTAGCCAAGCGGGCACATATGACATATCCACACTGTAATGGGGTTCCGGTTAGACCACAGGGGCCCAATGTGAGATGGGTGGGTCATAGACCGGGCCAGAAATAACGTATATATAATGTACTATAAGTTGGGGAGTTTTTTTTTGTCACCTTGTTTTTACCACCATAACGTTTTAATGCCTGGTTTATACTACAGTACATATCAGCTACACGTTGCATAACAGCAACAAACATCGCACTGAAGAACCACCATTGGGAACGCATATGCATTTCACTGCTGACGCAATTGCAGGGAACACTGTGGTTGTTTTTCCTCTGACCATTGGGTCTTTCAAGACTGTAGCAAAACCAAAAAAAAAAAATATGTTTCAGAAATCAGAACCACATATACAGTTATTATTGGGGGCCATAATTAACGGTGTTTTTGATTATCATTATTAGGGGGTTGACAGGGGGGGGGGGGGGGGGGGGATAAATGAATTGCACCTTTTAAAGCTGCAGTTCAATTTTTTTCATTCATAGGTGTTCAATCAATACACATTTACACACGGACAAGTGATTAGCCAAGTTGCTGATCGATTCATTCTCCTGTACGATCGCTGAAGATTTGGCTCGGGGATCACTTAATGCACCCTGGGTCCTCTTCTGCTGCATGACAGCCAAAGTTCTGTGAGGAAGATCATGTGACAGGCAGGCACTAGATTCAATTAGTTAGTTCACTGGTAGAGAGGGCAGGGCTCAAAACGTGATGCTGTTTCGAAGGGAAGGAGATGGGACTTTTGAAATGGTTGCTATAGGAATAAAGATGCTTGTTCGTTGAATACATAAAAAAAATTCTTTCAAATTGTTTATTTTTAATTTTTTTAAAAGCTACAAGTATTTCTCATAGTACAGAAATGATTTATTATACAAAAAAACACACATGTCGGATATTGCTTTATACTGCAGATTAACACATTTAATAAACAATCTCACACATAAAAACTCTGTTTATACTGTATATTGAATTGTGTCCAATGAACATTCAAAGAAACGATGTTGCTTCCTAGTATTGAAGTTCTAATTGCCCAGCCGGATCTTTCATACACGTAGGATACAATGGTGAAGTATTCGCAAAGCACCAGAAGCTATTCTTTCTATTTGCAAGGCCATTCAATTCAATCAATAAATGCCATTGCACATGCTTAATGCTTCTCCGTGCGAGTCACACAGCTACTCGTCTGGGAGGGATCACGATCCTGTGATTTTTCATATAACCCCATGACTAATTCCATAGAACCAAAACTTCATGAAGGACTCCTCACAAAGGAGTCTGTCAGTTGAAACTCACCAGATGAGAAAGAGGTAGGATACTCGCATCAGGAAAATCTGTGGCTACATCATCACAGAAACGCTTGCAACATTCAGTGAGATTTTCTGACAGCCAGACTAATGACCCATCGAATTAACCACAGGGGTCCCATGGTTTTGAATGGGACTGCAGGACCCGCCCGCTGTGTTAATCTGATGGGCCATTCCTAAGGCTGCGTCCATACAGGGGCAGACCGCGCGACGCATGTGAGGCGATCAGAGTGGTCTAGAAAGCGCAGTGATCGGTGCGCCTTACACGTTGGGCGCGCGGAAGCAGAGGGGGCACGTGATGCGTGTGAAAACAGTCAAAACTGATTTCTTCGCGTCGATAGGGCAGTCACGTGACGCAGTTCGCTCCGTGACGTCACTGGCCCGCCATAGACCATCCCCGGACGGGCGCGATACTAAGGCAGGAAAAACCCGCTTTCCTTAGCCTCCGCGCGCCTCCGCACGGTGCAGTGTTATGGGCGCAGCCCAGGCTAGATGGAAAGCACAATCGACCGCATCTGTAGTTGGAAACTGCCTCGGGTACAGGTGCACCCGGTGGGGATAATCAATGAAGAAAGCATATAATCACGGAAGGCCAAAACTCCACAGGTCTTTGCAAAACTCTAAAACCTTTATTTTGTGGACTGATCGACGTTTCACCACACGTGCGATCAATCCGTGAATAAATGGATTCAATGAATCTTCAATGAAACTCATCAGGACATAAGATCAATAAACTAAACAGCAACACGGGGCTTGAGTCATGAACTAGGAACGTTATGCAAACAAATAGAGTAGTGTATGTTCTCTCCATGTTTGTCTCCAAACAGTTCGCTTTCTAATCTACTGTTAAATGTGAGAGCAATTTGAATGTCGTTACTAATAAGCATTCCCCTATGTTTGTTTCTGTGCTTTTTCTATCACCTTTTACTAGTGTGTTTAGGGAGGGAAATTGCGGATTGGCTTTGCAGTACATAACGGGAAATTACATACTATATGGATGCTGTAGCAAAGGTATCCATTCTCTAGCACATCTTCAAATCCAGTGCTACAGCTGGTATACAGTAGTGCGGAGTGGCCAACTCCAGTCCTCATGGGACCAACACGTCAGATTTTCAGGATATCCTGCTACAGCACAGGTAGTACAGTCAAGATTGAGCCCTGTGCTGAAGCCAATCTGTGTTGAGGATTGGATTTGGCCACCCCTAGCTGTAGTGGATAATCTCTGCTATGCACAGAGAAACAGAAACTTCGGTACTACAACATATTTGCACTATTATAGCCTGAGGACAAAATGTATCCTCCGTTCTAAAAGAGAAGAAAAGTCAGTTTCCAATGAAAACCGGAACGGAGGTTTGAAGTTGATCAAAATCAATACTGTTTCTAAACGTGCGAGATTCGCTTTTTTTTTTTTTTAAATCGATATTTTTACCGCACCCAAATAGGGTGCCATATTGTTGGGATAACAACATTGATGTATTGCAACCAAACAAACAACTCAGTTTTTGGAGCTAAACTCGCTTTTAGGTATCGAAATTTGATGAACCCAGGCCTACAGGTTGAGCTTATTTTTATATTATCCAATTTTTGAGACTCTCATCAGTTAATCAATAGATTAAAATACACTCATATAAAACTAGTTAAATTACATACCTACAGTAGGTAAAACTGATCTGTACATTTCTAATGCATCTAAAATGAGTTTTAAACATTTAAAAAAAAAAAATTTTTCTGGGATTTTAAACATCTTATCAACAGTGCACTGAAATCCCATCACCTTTATTTATTGGCATGGGGAACCCCTTACGGCTAGTTGGAGATGTGCAGGTGCAGTTGACTTGAACTGCAGTTACACTTTAGGGCTGTGAACATGAGGGTTCTTGTGTCTCACTTCGGTATCAATACGGTGTTTGCAAAGGCACTGATAACAGAGTGCCAAAGAAGTTGCTTATTGCTTAGCTGCACACAGTCCCCTGGAGAGGATGTTTGTTAGCTTCACTGACACGCCTAGCTGTGTGCTCAGAGCACGCTCAGAGCACAGGCTCTCTCCACCTGGCACAGTGAGCACGCAGTATCATTTTTTTTGCTTGGCTATCCTTATGTTATTATTACTGCTGTCCTGACTCACTTTGTGAATTTGCAGCTAATATTAATGCTGTTATTATTTATAGGAACAGATGGACAGTGCTCTCTGTATTCTACTTACTTTTGGATATGGTTTTAAGAAGACAGTTATTTATCACAGATTGCAGGAAGAATAAACAAAGTGAGTATTTGTTGTAACAGAGGCCTGGCCTGGGTAACTAGAGCAGGGAAGTACTTATTCTGCGACGGCCGCATACTGTACATTCTGCTCACTGTAAACGTGTTTGAAAATGCAATAGAAAAAAACGGCAATGTTTGAGTGTTTAATAATCGAATATTGTCATGGAAATTAATTGAAAAAAAAAACGAGGGAAATAAGAGAGAGTGGAAAATGGGAAGAAAATGCAAAGGCTTTTAATTTAAGGTGTGTAAACACTCTCAAAATAATTAGGAAAACCGGACCTACTGAAAACGATGTATTAATGTATTACTTCCGGGTAAAACATTTACATAAATACACAGTACCTTAACACTTAACATTATAATGCAAAAATGATTGCCTTTTATCACACAATGTTTCTTAAAAGCCGCAAAGCTCTGTACACTATAATTGAATCACTGTATGAAGGACTCTCACAGTGGCCCCTTATGATGGTCAGTGGATGGTATGATTGTCGGCCCACTGGTGGCCTTTGCAACGTCCAATCAATGTCATATCTTTATGCTCGTTTTCCAGGGGAGATGGGGCTCACTTACTCCCAAGACCCTCCTTTGCCATTCATGTCATGCAGTGACTGCTTGACCAGTAAATCGTTATCCAAGTGACATTTGGTCCCAACCTGTGAGGCATTAAACAGTGTGTAGCTCTGTTCCCCCTCCCCTTTCTGGAGATGCACGCCTATGCTACGTGTGAGTGGTGCACTTGGAGCAGGAGATCTGAGCTGTCTGCGGTTAGAGTAGAGACTTGGACAGGCTTGGGTTCTTGTTCTTGCAGATCTTCTCTAGTGTTCAGCGCTCCAGCCGTATGGGTCCCAGGGTGTTCTGGAAATCGCCCCCACTATGCATTCTTCTCCCTCTGCCCAAGGACTGATACTCAGACAGGAGTGTATAGTAGAATAAGGATATTTATATTGCATACATGGCAAGCATCCACTGCAGTTCTCCCTACAGTGGGCAGAGTCTTGGAAGATTCCCTATACCAGAGAGCGCAAGCTTTTGGAGCTGCGCTCCCTGCCTGCTCCCCAAGGTACTCGCGCCCCCTCTCCCTTTTTACTGGCGTCATGATGTCACTGACTCCGTTGCCATGACGAGGCATCAAATACGCCGTTGGGTCATGTAAGTCACGTCACATTGCCCGCAGGTCATTTATGCCGCGTTGACATGGCGAACAAGGCTTCTGACATCCCGGTAAGTAGGTTACAGAGGCCTCGTGCGATCCCCAACATATAATTTAAATGCCTTGGGGGAAGAGCGCAGGGCTTCTGCAACTACCCGCGTCCACCCCAAAAAAATTCCCGCAGCCCCCCCACCTCCAGTTTGCGCACCCCTGCCCTATACGATGCACTCTAGATCCTCCACAAATACATAAAATATAGCTTTTAATAATTATGAGATAAAACAACTATGAGAGGATAACTATAGGAGCTAAAACATATGGAGCAGCGATCCCATCAGAACTCTCCACTTGGACACTTGTTTACGCCCCCAAGCTGTTACAGATGCCCCGTGCTCTCCCCACGGCAATGTTGCCGGGGAGAGAGCGGGGCCTTTGTAACAGAGCTGCCATCTTCAATAAAGTCGCAGCGTCATGTGACGCTGCATCATCATGGCAACGCGCGGCACTACATGCGGTACTTTGCATTATGTGACGCCGTGACATCGCAACTCGTGGTCCGGGGCCCCTTAGCCGTACTACGCCATGACCTGGAATTTCCTGTGTCGTAGATGAATTACCATAGAGGCAACATGGCAGATCCTTGTCTACTTTCTCAAAGTTTACAGTACACTGGCGACACACTTTATTCGAGCTCGGCTAGTCCCACGAATTCGGGTATACCGCGGGTGTATTGAGGTTTGTGACTGTTTTTCTGCCCGAGTGCATTGAGTTATTTCCGGCAGGGATTGAAGCATTTTATTCCCGCTGGCTGCAATAACTGCAACAGTACATATATATATACTGCATTACATTCATGAATTATGCCCATCGGGTAGACACGCGAAGCATTGCAGCCTATTAAATCCTAATCATTATCATTTACAGATCAGCCGCCCATCAGCCAGCATGACCAGGCTGGGAAGGCAAATACAACGGGCTTGTCAGAGGTGAGAGCGCGCATTCCAGGTTCTGCCAGTACATACCGGGTATTTGCTCGATAAGTGTGTCGGTGCAGTATATCTTCAATATTCTTTTTTTATAAAAAAAAATCTATAAACTGTTTACTGGGAAAAAATAATTTTTAATTTAAAAAAAAAATATTGTACCTGAACTGACAAAAAAAAAATATACTAAAATGACAGCAGGGTCATCAAGGAAAGTAATAATATTATACCCTGACGATGCAGATTTCCATTGGCCACAGGCGGCCCTTTGTGTGGTGGTGAAAAACTAATATATCTCAGGAAACAGGGTCCCAAGGTTGGGGAACGTGATGATCTCGGACTGATCTTCATATAGTAACAAGTAGATGAGGTTGAAAAAAACGTAACATCCTCAGTTCAACCTGTGATAAATTAGACAACAGATACTTTATCCTAATATCATACTTACTCATTGATCCAGAGGAAGGCAAACAAAAAAAACCCCAGAGTCATATCATCCATGATATCTCATAAGGGGAAAAAATAAATTCCTTCCTGACTCCAAGAATTGGAATCGGATAATCCCTGGATCAACATCCTTCCCATGTATACTTTTTTTGGTATATATCCCTGCATACCTTTTCCATCTAAAAAGATGTCATCCTTTTTTTGAATAAATCTATTATATCTCCGTCACAGTCTCCATGGGTAATGAATTCCACATTTTAACTTGCCCTTACTAAAAGAACCCTTTCCTTTGTTGGCTGGTGAAATCTCATTTCCTCCAACTTGAGGGAGAGTCCTTTGTACTGGCCGTGGGATGAACAGTTCTTATGAAAGCTCTTGTATTGTCCCCGAATAAATTTGTATATAGTTATCATATCCCCTCTTAGACGCCTCTTTTCTAATGTATAATAATCTTAATTTAGCTAGCCTCTCTCATAGTTAGATTGTCCATCCCCTTTATTAATTTGGTGTTCTTCTCTGCACTCTCTCTAGTTCCATAATGTCTTTTCTTAGGATTGGTGCCAAAATTGTACTCCATATTCAAGGTGTGGTCTTACTAGTTAATGCTTTATAAAGGGGCATAATTATGTTTACTTCCTTCCATCCATTGCCGTTTGATGCAAGAGATCTTGTTGCCTTTGCAGCTACTGCATGTACTTTGGGCACTGTTGCTAAGCCTGCTGTATAACCAAGCAACTTCCTAAATCCTTCTCCATCAAGTTATTCCCCCAATAATCCATTAATTTGTAATCGCCTTTTTATTCTTGCATCCAAATGCATAACCTTACATTTATCTGTATTAAACCTCATCTGCCTTTACCTGCCCACTTTCCAGCCTCTCCAAATCTTCTGAAGAGAAATTACATCCTGCTCTGATTCTATTACCTTACACAATTTAGTATCATCAGCAAGATGGAGACTTGCTCTCAATGCCAACCTCAGTCATAATAAACAAGTTAAAAGCAGGGGGCTCCAGTAACCGATCCTGTGGTACTCCACTCACGACTTTAGCCCAACCTGAAAAGTTCATTTAGACAACCTCTGTTGTCTGTCCTTTAACCAGTTTTCAATCCGTGCATATATTATTACCGAGTTCAATGTTCTTTATTTTGTACACCAACCTCTTGTGTGAAAACCGTATCAAAAGCCTTTGCAAAATCTAAGTAGACCACACAATGCATTACCCTGGTCTAAATTCCTACTTACCTCCTCTCAAAAAACAAATAAGGTAGTTTGGCATGATCTATCCTTCAAAATCCATGCTGACTATTACTAATAATTTTGTTTTCCTTTAGATAGTTCAACAAAGACCTTAAACTTTAGAAAGGCAGATTTTAATAAACTGGAGGTCTAATCTACAAGTAATACACTGGGATGATGTTTTTGCAGGGAAAATGTAGAAGATAAATGGGCAGTCTTTAAAACATTGTTAGAAAAGCACACTTATCAGTGTATACCCTTGGGTAATAAGTATAAAAGAAATATGTCAAAACCAATGTGGCTAAATAAACAGGTAGGGGAGGAAATGGACAAGAAGAGGAAGGCGTTTAGACT
>WSYH01015178.1:0-14621 GCA_036426205.1 Ascaphus truei
GGTCCCTTTGCTCTCTCTCCCAGAGCCTCCGAATGCACGCTGCTCACTATTCCTGTCCCTTTGCACTCTCCTCCCAGAGCCTCGGAAAGCACGCTGTGTCACTTTCCTGTCCCTTTGCACTCTCCTCCCAGAGCCTCCGAAAGCACGCTGCTCACTTCCTGTCCCTTTGCACTCTCCTCCCAGAGCCTCGAAAGCACGCTGCTCACTATCCTGTCCTTTGCTCTTCCTCCAGACCCTCCGAAAGCCGCTGCTCACTTTCCTGCCCTCTGCACTCTCCTCCCAGAGCCTCGGAAAGCAGCTGTTCACTATTCCTGTCCCTTTGCACTCTCCTCCCAGATCCTCCGAAAGCAGCTGCTCACTATTCCTGTCCTTTGCACTCTCCTCCCAGAGCCTCCGAAAGCACGCTGCTCACTATTTGTCTCCCTCTGCACTCTCCTCCCAGAGCCTGGAAAGCACGCTGCTCACTATTCCTGCCCCTTGCACTCTCCTCCAGAGCCTCGGAAATCACGCTGCTCACTATTCCTGTCCCTTTGCACTCCTCCCAGAGCCTCAGAAAGCACGCTGCTCACTATTCCTGTCCCTTTGCACTCTCTCCCAAAGCCTACGGTAGCACGTCTCACTATTCCTGCCTTGCACTCTCCTCCCAGAGCCTCCGAAAGCACGCTGCTACTATTCCTGCCCCTCTGACCCTCATCCCAGAGCCGGAAAGCACGCTGCTCACTATCCTGCCTCGCACTCCTCCCTAGAGCCTCGGAAAGCATTGCTCATATTCTGCCCCTGCCTGTCTCCTCCCAGAGCCTCGAAAGCACGCTGCTCACTATTCCTGCTCCCTTTGCACTCTTCCTCTCAGAGCCTCGGAAAGCACGCTGCTCACATTCTTCCTGCCCTCCCTTGCACTCTCCTCCCAGAGCCTCCGAAAGCACGCTGCTCACTATTCCTGTCCCTTGCACTCTCCTCCCAGAGCTCCCCGAAAGCACGCTGTACTGTCACTATCCTCGTCCCTTTGCACTTCCTCCTCCCCAGACCTCGAAAGCACGCTGTCTCCATATTCCTGCCCTCTGCACTCTCCTCCCAGAGCCTCGGAAAGCACCTGCTGCTCACTATTCCTGTCCCTTTGACTCTCCTCCCAGAGCCTCGAAGCACACTGTCCACTATTCCTGTCCCTTGCACTCTCCTCCCAGAGCCGTCGGAAAGCCGCTGCTCACTATTCCTGCCCTTTGCACTTACTCCTCCAGAGCCTCCGAAAGCACCAGCTCACTATCCTGTCCTTGCACCTTCCTCCCAGAGCTCGGAAAGCACGCTGTCACTATTCCGGTCCTGCACTCTCTCCAGCAGGCTCGGAAGCACACCCTTCCATATTCTCTGCCCTCTGCACTCTTCCTCCCAGAGCCTCGGAAGCACGGCTCACCCCTATTCCTGCCCTTTGCACTCTCCTCAGACCCACCGAAGCACACGCTCACTATTCCTGCCCCCTGCACTTCCTCCAGAGCCTCGGAAAGCACGCAGCTCATTATTCTCGCCCTCTGCACTCTCCTCCCAGAGCCTTGGACAGCAAGCAGCTCACTATTCCTGTCCTCTGCACTCTCCTCCCAGAGCCTCAGAAAGCACGCAGCTCACTATTCTGTCACTTGCACTCTCCTCCCAAGAGCCTCCGAAGCACACTGCTCACTAATCCTGCCCTTTGCACTCTCCTCCCAGAGCCTCGGAAAGCACGCAGTTCACTTTCTGCCCCTCTGCATCTCCTCCCAGAGCCTCGGAAAGCACGCAGCTCACTATTCCTGTCACCTTGCACTCTCTCCCAGAGCCTCCGAAAGCACAGCTCACTAACCTGCCCCTTGCATCTCCTCCCAGAGCTCGGAAAGCACGCAGTTCACTATTTCCTGCCCCCCTTGCACTCTCCTCCCCAGAGCCTCGGAAAGCACGCGTGCTCACATATTCCTCGCTCACTTTGCATATCCTCCCAGAGCCTCCGAAAGCACACTGCTCACTATCCGCCCCTTTGCACTTCTCTCCCAGAGCCTCGGAAAGCACGCAGTTCACTATTCCTGCCCTCGCACTCTCTCCACAGAGCCTTGGAAAGCACGCTGCTCACATATTCCCCCTCTGCCACTCTCCTCCCCGAGAGCCTCGGAAAGCACGCTGCTCACATTCCTGCCCCCTTGCACTCTCCTCCCAGAGCCTGGAAAGCACGCAACTCACTTTTCTGCCCTTTGCACTCTCCTCCCAGAGCCTCGGAAAGCACGCTGCTCACTATTCCTGCCCCTCTGCACTCTCCTCCCAGAGCCTCAGAAAGCACACAGCTCAATATTCCTGCCCTCCTGCCTCCTCCCAGAGCCCTCGGAAAGCACGCAGCTCACTATATGCGTCCCTTGCCACTTCCTGCCAGAGCCTCGGAAAGCACGCGCTCATCATCCTGTCCCTTTGCACTCTCCTCCCAGAGCCTCGGAAAGTACGCAGCTCACTATTCCTGCCCCTGCACTCTCCTCCAGAGCCTCGGAAAGCACGTGCTCACTTTTCCTGCCCTCTGCATCTCCTCCCAGAGCCTCAGAAAGCAAGCAGTCACTATTCTGTCCCTTGCACTCTCCCCCAGAGCCTCGGAAAGCGCTGCTCACTATCCTGTCCCTTTGCACTCTCCTCCCAGAGCCTCGGAACAGTACGCAGCTCACTATTCCTGCCCTCTGCTCTCTCTCCCAGAGATCGGAAGCACGCTGCTCACTATTCTGTCCCGCTGCTCTCATCCCAGAGCCTCGGAAAGTACGCAGCTCACTATTCCTGCCCCTTGCTCCTCTCCTCCCAGAGCCTCGGAAGCACGCTGCTCACTATTCTGTCCCTTGCTCTCTCATCCCAGAGCCTCGGAAAGTACGCAGCTCACTATCCTGCCCCTCTGCTCTCTCCTCCCAGAGCCCTATAGCCCGGTTCTCGCAAGCCTTACTGAAGTAGGAAAAATTAAAAACAAAGACACTACAAGAAAACTCACTGACATGACATGAAAAATTAGAAAGTTATAATAGGACAGAAGACAAACCACTCAAAATTTCCTTCAAAATACACAATATCCATCACAAAACTCCTAGCAGAGTCTCCTCCTTGACCTCCCTACAACACTGACGCAAGTGATCTAAAATGGCCGTAGTGTCATGGGTGTGAGTTGTTCGCACAAGGTTATGTTCACTCTTCAACAACAAAGTACAACGCGTGGATTGCTGTGTACACTGCACGGGTTTGTCATTTTTTACAGGGCTGGTTTAAATTATACGATTGTAACATAGAATACAGCTTGTCAAATTTTATTCTGCTACTATGATGGCAAATCGCGCAGTTTGACAAGACACCCGCACTGCCTGCCCTAGAAACCATTGTTTTTCAAGTTGGGAATATGTAAAATTCCGTTCTATCCACATTAGCTTAACCATGCATGGGTATCTATGAGCCCATGTAACATAATGTCCCTTAGAAATTAAAATAATGCCTTGGGCCTTTGGCGCTGGAATTGCTCTCCTGGATTATATAACATAGAAGGGGTTTCTGAACAATGGCCTTTTATGTTTTGAGACCTCTTCAGGGTATTTTTGTTTCTTCTTTCTGGAACACAAAAATGTGTACTTAGAGATAAATTACCCTGTGGCCAGACGGATTTTAGTTTGTATAAAATACAATGGTCCGAACTAGAAAATGTCAATTGCTAGATGGTTTTGTTGCTATAAAAGCGAGTCTCCTTCCAGTAATATGTATTGGAATTTCAGTGTGAGGGAAGATAGTCAATTGACTCTTTGCTACCATTCTGAAGGTGTGTTTTAGAATTTCAAATATGCTAACGTTTGCAAATGTAAATTCAAAGGTGAAGCTAAAAAAAACAATGTTTAGTTATCTAATATACCATATCTACTACCTTTATTAAATCTACTAAATGCCCTGTTTATTTGATTTAACAAACCACACACAATAGAAAAGTAAAGCCTTGTAAAATCACCACAAATATTGTTTTTTTGTATGACATATTACAGATTACGGCCCAAAATAGGCAGTCTTTTGGCTCAAGAAACCTTTTGGTGCTGGAAGACACAATTCAGCCATGTGTTGACTTAAAGTGCCTCTATGGCAGCAGAAGTGTTTAGTAAATATGTCCATCCTGTACATCTTGCAGCTACTTTGCACCCGTATGGATTATAGTGTGGTGGGGAGTGGTGCTCAAAAAATCAAATGTGGCTCTGTGTTCAACTTGATGATGATGAATTGTATAAATGTCCAGATGTTAGTAGGATGTCCAATATGATAGTACATTGCTATATAGCCCTGAGTGGGATGTGCCTAGTGGTGTCACCTGACCACCACTAATAAAGACACACCAGTGTACACCCATCATAAGGCAATATATATAAAGCAAATTGAATCTGCTGACAGGATATTATCAGGGCACTAGGGCCGTTACCTGACAACTTCCATGAGCATCCAGATAGCATCCACAGCGTGCAGTCTGTTGTTTGTGAAGATCCAGAAGTGTGTGATTTGTAGCAGAGCACAGCAGGTGACAGACAAACTTGGTAAAAAAAGGAAAAAATCCAAGGCAAACTCATAATACAACAGATCAGATGATTGCAGGCTACTCAGCAACAATAGGACTAAATGAACGTACCTACGCGTTTATGCCAGAGCACTTTACAACGGTGTAAGGAAGAATAACGCTTGCATTTTTTTTATATATACCTTCCTGTTCCACCGTGATGCAGAGAATGACACCGACCGCATCGTGCATCCTCATTGGCCCAGCGGATCAGGTGGTATGGCTTACAATGAAACAAACTATAATCATAAAATCATTGAAAAACAGAAACAAAAGACAAATACATGTATTAAACAAATATACGAATGTAAAAACATTAATTATATAATAATATGCAAACCCTGAGTCTGTAATAAAACTGATTCTGTTTATTTGGAGTTTGCCTGGATTTTTTTTTTTTCATTTTTACCAAGTTGGCTGTCACATGTGTCTGTGGCCCTGCTACAAATCACACTTCTGATACTTTGCTCCAGATGTTACTGGCTAATGTAAACATGGCCCAGTTGAGTACACTGTCAAATTAGCAGCTGTAGATTGGGGGGAGGGGGAAAGTTAGGGGCTACTACCTAACAGAGGAAAGAATACAGGCAGTCCTGGTTATCGACACAATGCGTTACTCAAAATGGCGGCGTTGTAAAGCGAAACGTTTTCCCATAGGAACACTGTTAAATGAAAGGTTCCGTTCCTGAAGGCATGTTTACACTAAAATACACCAAAATATTTTATGCAGGCAATAAGATATGCAGAACACACATTAAAGCACGCTGCTCACTATTCCTGTCCCTTTGCACTCTCCTCCCAGAGCCTCGGAAAGCACGCTGCTCACTATTCCTGTCCCTTTGCACTCTCCTCCCAGAAGGTTCAGGTGAAGAACGGCAAGTACAAAGGTCCCCACCCAAAGTAAAAGAAAACAAAGCACAACACGCAAGGCTGGACAATGCAACCAGTGTTGCTTGCGCACAGCAGGAGATGTCACAAGATAATTACTATTTATAGCTCCAGCCGATTGCAGAGGCAATGCTGCCACCTATAAATGAGGAACAGCCAATTGCTGAAGATCTACACGCAAGAAGCATTTACTAGAATGCGAGCCCTGATTCGTGCTGGGCGGGGTCGCCCAGCCGCAGGTACTGATTGAGAACCAGCAGGGCAGCAAGGTCGAATCAACCTCTGGAGCGGAGCCAGCGTCTGATACCTCCAAGGTTAGCAAATTCCTTTATGTATGTAACCCGGTTTCCCTACCCAATCTCACATAGGTACCTCCGAAGGGAAATATCAACTCTGGTGTACAGACATCTGTGGGTGCATACCCTGCTAGTAACGGGGCCGGCCCGAACTCGCTTCGATGACATGGGGATAACAGGGACAGGCTTCTGCGCTGTGCCGAATTCTTCTTACTGGTGCGACGCCTCCATTGTGCAGCTGGCTCCAGTAGATGGGGTGAAGTATCGGCAAAAGAGTTTATATTCCCTCCTACCCAATATACTCAATTGGCAGGTATAAATAAAAGTAATGGTCTTTAGTGGTCACTTCTTGATTCAGCACAGTCTATGTCACCAGCACAAGTCACTCAGAGGTTGTCACTTCAGGAGGTCCCTGTACAACACTCCCATAGTTTAGGGCCCTAGGAGCTTCCCTGCTCTTCTCTTACCTCCCTTTGTGGAGTAAGAGAAATCTCTCACCTCCCCAGACGGCGGGCCACACGGTGCAGAGCCCTGGCAGTATTGCTGAATAGGCTCTATCCTCTTACAAACAGAAAAAAATTGGAGGATGTGTCCCTCAATTAACTGGTGCATGTTCAGAGCATTTAAACCCATCATAAGAATAAGGTATCTGCCAAACAGCGACAATATGATGTCCTGAAGAATGTATGTGGGAGCTGTTAGACATTAACCCTAGAGTGAACACTGTCTGGGCAAGGAATGAACGAGGAGTTTGTTGGGGGAAGTCCTGGGACCCCTTCCAGACCTCTCCATGGAATCAGGCACTAAATGAACCAGTGGACAACTGGGGACTCCCAATCAAGTAATAAGTACTCAACATTGTCCATGTGGTGCTCCGGGTCTGTGTGCTTTTCCTTGCTGAATGCAGCACAAACGAAAATCACCTTTTACCGAGGAGGGAGGTGTCAGCGGGCACTACGGTTCGAAAAGGCTGCGGACAGGCTGGACTGAGCTAAAAAAAGTTCTTTATTCAAACAGTGATAAGAAACAAGATGAGGGGAACACACCCAGCTTGGCGGTAAAAGGTTGATTTCGTCTTTCTCTCTCAAATGGAGAGGACTCACTCGATCAGGAAGTGGCAGTACATTTCAGTACAATCCAGTAGACCCACCCCTGTGCCTATGTGATACAAAGCCTGAGTCTACCATTCTCTGACTCAACTGAATACAGGTGTGGGGAAGGAAAACCCTATTTACTCCTGGCAGACCTGCCTTACCAGGTATTACTGTACAGGAGGAGGACAGAATAATAGCCCAACCTCCAGGGCTATATGTATATTTTACTCTGACAATGTTATGTTTTGAATGTTTTATTTACTCAACTCGTACACTCTAGTTGCCTGTGTGTTTTTATATTCTGCTTTCTTTATATTTTATTTTAATTTTTCTCTGCGAGTGTGTTTTTTTGCTTGTTGAGCTCAATAGTTTTGCCTTCTATTTGGGGTCAGCTGGATTTTTTTTTAATTATTTAATTATAAAAATGTTTTACCAGTTAGTAATACATGAGAGTTACCTCTCGTTTTCAAGAATGTCTGGGCACAGGTTATAAAAATACAGATTTATTAAATAACAGGTTAAACAGTCAATTCACGACATTTCGGGACAGATAAAGTTGGAAATTGGTACAGGGGATAAGGATTATGAGTTTCAGATTGAAATAGAGCAGCTTTAACATACTTTAACAATCACCAAACAGTAGCGAACGGCAGCAAACGGTTCACAACCCTTTGGCTGTGCCAAAGGTTGTCCGCCTTTGGGGCACGCAGATATGCTGACACTGGGGTGGTTGATTTTCAATGTAGCTGTGAAAAAAAAGTTATTTATGTCCTCTTGGCTCATTAACAACCAGGGGTGGGGTTGAGTCCACAAAGTACAATCAAATGTTAACCCTTACAATGCTGGTGCTGTGCAGAGGGGAGCAGCTCTTGGGGAGCCCCATCAGGCGGTCCGCCTTTGGGGGCAATGCAGATGCAGCCAATAGGAGTGATGCTTCGTGAGCATGCCTCATGGCATCTTAGTCATGGGTCGCGAGCCAATATCATCACTCCCGCGCGAATGGTAGTATATGAAATGTTATTCTTACCTTAACCTCACACCTGATAAAGCGCTTGCGCGCGAAACGCGTAGGTGCATTTTTAACCTGTTCGTATCATGTTCTTCTTTAATGGGAGTTGCCCTTTTGGATCTTTATTTTCTATCAATCTTGGTTGTGCTCAGTTTTCTACACAGCTGCTCTTTTAAATCTAAGTTAATTGCATTGTTCTTAACATCATTACTCATAAAAAAAATCTCTATTTGATTAATAGTGCAGTTACCACTTCAACTCAGTCAAATTGTCTTTCACTTTCCTTTACCATCTTAATCGCATACATCATTGTGAATCCCTCCAATAGTTAACTTTATGTGAAACAATTTATCTGCTCTTTATAACTCAGCTGTTATCACTGAAATTTGACATTGCAACTGTACAGGCAGTCCTCGTTTTACAACGCTTTTCGCTTTACAACGAATGGCTTATCCAACGCTATGCAATGCTTACCTTATTCATTTTACAACGCCAAAATGGCTTATCCAACGCTCTTACGACAGCTTTGCAACGTTGTGTGTGTGTGTGATATATATAACAAATTCACATAAACAACGTTGCAAAGCGTCGTAACGCGTATATATAAATATATATAATAATATCTTATATTATACTATATAAAAATTTTATTATGTCTATATGTATATATAATTACAGTCTATACACTATATAATTTATGTGTTGTGCATGCATATCTTATTGCCTGCATAAAAGATTTGTGTATTTTAGTGTTAAAATGCCTTCAGGAACGGAACCTTTCATTTAAACAGTTGTTCCTATGGGAAAACGTGTTCGCTTTACAACGCATTTTGAGTAACGCATTGTGCGGAGAAACGAGGACTGCCTGTATTCTTTCCTCTGTTGGTATGAGCCCCTACTTTCCCTCCCCCCAATCTACAGACTGCTAAATTTGACAGTGTACTCAAGGGACATGTTTACATTAGCCAGTAACATCTGGAGCAAAGTATCAAGTGTGATTTGTAGCAGGGCAAGAAACAGGTGACAGCCAAACTTGGTAAAAATGAAACAAAAAAAAATCCAGGCAAAACTCCAATAAACAGATCAGTTATTACAGACTCAGGGTTTGCAATTATTTATATAATTGTGTTTTTTTACATTCGTATATTTGTTTAATCCATGTATTTTGTCTTTGTTTCTCGTTTTTCAATGATTTTATGATATAGTTGTTTTGTAAAGCCATACCAACTGATCCGCGGGCCAATGAGGATGCACGATGCGTCGGAGTCATTCTTGCATCACGGTGGAACAGGAAGGTATGTATAAAAATGCAAGAGTTATTCTTCCTTACACGATAAAGTGCTCGGCATGAAAGCGTAGGTACGTTCATTTAGTCCTATTGTTGCGAGAGCCTGCAATCATCTGATCTGTTATTATGAGTTTGCCTTGGATTTTTTCCTTTTTACCAAGTATTGTCTGTCAACCTGCTGTGCTCTGCCTACAAATCACACTTCTGGATTTCACAAACAACAGACTGCACGCGTTGGATGCTATCTGGATGCTCATGGAAGTTGTCAGGTAACTGGCCCTAGTGCCTGTATATCTCTGTCAGCAGATTCAATTTGCTTTATATATATTGCCTTATGATGGTGTACACTGGTGGTCTTATTATGGTGGTTCAGGTGGACACCACTAGCCATATCCCACTCAGGCTATATTAGCAATGTACTATCCATATTGGACATCCTACTAACACTGGACATTTATACAATTCATCATCAAGTTGAAACAGAGCACATTGTATTTTTTGAGCACCACCCCCACACTATAGACCATACGGTGCAAAGTTAGCTGCAGATGTACAGGATGGACATATTTACTAAACACTCGCTGCCATAAGGCACATTATAGTCAAATGGCTGATTGTGTCTTCCGCACCAAAAGGTTTCTTGAGCCAAAAGACTGAGCCTATTTTGGGCCGTAATCTGTAATATGGTCATACAAAAAAACAATATTTGTGTACCACATCCCCCTCCCGCCTTGTACCCGCCTCGTCTCCGCATTACACACCTCTTCCGCCTCACGCCTTTTCTTCCTCCGCTACTATGCAGCCTTCCTTACATTTTTCTCTAACCACCTCTCTTTCCCCCGTACTCCCTTTCATGCCTTCCGTCCTCCGGACTCCTTCCCGAGTCTTTTCTCCTCTACCTCCCTCCCCCATTGATTTTCACACCTACTCCGCTCCTTAAAACCGCCCCCCCCTACCTGTCTTTCCTATGCCCCCCTCCCCTTACTTTATTCGCGGCTTCCTTCCTTCTCCCTCTCTCGATCATCTTTCACCCTTTATCTCCCCACTTCCCCCACTGCCTTCTTTTCCCTCCGCACCTCCCCCTAATGCTCCCCTCGCCTGTTTTTCTCCTTTATTCTCGCCCCCTCCCCCTCCACTTTCCCTACTGTTATCCTTGCATATTCGCCCTCTCCCCACCTCTTCCATCGCTCCACCCACCCCGTTCTATTCCTTTCATTTTCCTTCATCCCCCCAACTTTTTCCCACAACCCCCTTGAGCCCCACCATTCGCCCACTTTGCCCTCTCCCCTCTTGGCCCTCCTCTCCGCTCCCGGCATTGTCTTGCTTCCCCCCTCTTGCCACACCCTTCCTCCCCTATTCTGATTTACTCCACCCCACTTGGCTCCCGTTCCTTTCTCAACATCCCTCTTATGCTATACCCTTTCCCGCCGGTCACTGCTCTATTTTCTCCCTTTGCCACGCCTTCAACCTTTCCTTCGCCTTCCCGTTCTTCCCTTTCGGGTACCACCACCCCCTAACCTTTCACCACGCCCCTTCTTAGCTCCAACCATTATGTGCCCCCCTCCGGGACCCAGCCTATGTTTTTTTTCCCTATCATGTCGTGAATTTTACAAGGCTTTACTTTTCTATGTGGTTTGTGTAAATCAAAATAAATAGGCATTAGTAGATTTAAAACATAGGTAGTGAGACTGGTATATAGATAACATAACATTGTTTTTTTTAGCTTCACCTTTGTTGACATTGAAAAAAACTGGTTAAGCATATTTGATGCAAATTCTAAAAACACACCTTCAGAAATGGAGCAAAGCAGTCAACTGACATCTTCCCTCACACTGAAAGTCCAATACATATACGAAAGGGACTGACGCCTTTATAGCAACAAAACCATCTAGCATTTGACATTTTCTAGTCGGACCTTGTATTTTATACAAACTAAATAAATACGCTGGACCACAGGGTAATTTGATCTCTAAGTACACATTTTTGTGTCCAGAATAGAGAGAAGACAACAAAAATACCCTGCAAGAGGTTCAAAAAAATCAAAAGGCCCATTGTTCAGAAAACCCCTCTATGTTATATAATCAGGAAAGCAATCCATGCCAAAGGCCAAGGCATATTTTTTAATTTATAAGGACATTATGCTACATGGAGCTCATAGATACCATGCGAGGGTTAAGCATAAATGTGATAGAAACGGAATTTTACATATTCCCAAGTTGAAAAAACAATGGATATTCTAGCGCTGCGAGGTTGTCTTGTCAAGACTGCGCGATTTGCCAGTCATAAGTAGAATGAATAAAAATTGACAAAGCTGTAATTCATATGTACAAATCGTTATAATTAATAAACCAACGCCTGTAAAAAAATGACAAACCCGTGCAGTTGTAACAGCCAATCACGCGGGCGTTGTACTTTTGTCTTATGAAGAGTGAACATACCTTGTGCGAACACATCACACCCAGACAAAGCGGCCATTTTAGATCACTTGCGTCAGTGTGTAGGGAGGTCAAGGAGAGACCTGCTAGGGTTTGGGATGGATATTTGTAGTGTTTGGAAGGCAAATTTTGAGTGGTTGTCTTTCGATCCTATATAACTTTCTAATTTTCAGGTCAGTCAGTGAGTTTCTTGTAGTGTCTTTTGTTTAATTTTTTCCTACTTCAGTAGAGGGCTTGCGAGACCGGGGCTAAGGGGCCTGGGAGGAGAGAGCAGCAGGGGCAGATAGTGAGTGCCGTACTTCCGAGGTCTGGGATGACTGAGGCAGACAGGGACAGGAACTAGTGAGCAGCGTGTATTCCGAGGATCTGGGGGAGAGAGCAGAGGGGCCAGGAATAGTGAGTGCGTACTTTACGAGGCTATGGTGATGAGAGGCAGATGGGACAGAATAGTGAGCGCGTGCTTCCGAGGCTATGGGGAGGAGAGAGCAGAGGGGCAGGAATAGGAAGCTGCGTCTTCGAGGCTCTGGGAGGAGAGTGCAAAGGGACAGAATAGTGAGCAGCGGCTTTCCGAGGCTCGGGGAGGAGAGTGCAAAGGACAGGAATAGTGAGCTGCGGTGCTTCTGAGGCTCTGGGAGGAGAGTTGCAGAGGGCAGGAAAGTGAGCAGACGTGCTTTCCGAGGCTCTGGGGAGGAGAGTGCAGAGGGGCGCGAATAGTGAGCTGCGAACTTTTCCGAGGCTCTGGGAGGGAGAGTGCAAAGGGACAGGAATAGTGAGGCGCGTGCTGAGGAGGCTCTGGCAGGAGATGTGCAAAGGGACAGAATAGTGAGCTGCGTGCTTTCCGAGGCTCTGGGAGGAGAGCGCAGAGGGCAGGAATATTGAGCTGTGTGCTTTCTGAGGCTCTGGGAGGAGAGTGCAGAGGGGCAGGAATATGAGCCGGTGCTTTCGCGGCTCTGGGAGGAGAGTGCAAAGGGCAGGAAAAGTGAGTGCGTGCTTTCCGAGCTCTGGGAGGAGAGTGCAAGGGGGCGGAATAGTGAGCAGCGTGCTTTCCGGGCTCTCGGAGGAGAGTGCAGAGGGGCAGGAATAGTGAGCAGCGTGCTTTCCAAGGCTCTGGGAGGAGAGTGCAGAGGGCAGGAATAGTGAACTGCGTGCTTTCCGGGCTCTGGGAGGAGGTGCAAAGGGGCAGGATTAGGAGCAGTGTGCTTTCGGCGGATTCGGGAGGAGAGTGCAAAGTGACAGGAATAGTGAGCTGCGTGCTTTCCGAGGCTCTGGGAGGAGAGTGCAAGGGGCAGAAATAGTGAACTGCGTGCTTTCGCGGCTCTGGGAGGAGAGTGCAAAGGGGCAGGATTAGTGAGCAGTGGTGCTTTCGGAGGCTCTGGGAGGAGAGTGCAAAGTGACAGGAATAGTGAGCTGCGTGCTTTCCGAGGCTCTGGGAGGAGGTGCAGAGGGGCAGGAATAGTGAACTGCTGCTTTCCGAGGCTGGAGGAGAGTGCAAAGGGGCAGGATTAGTGAGCAGTGTGCTTTCGGAGGCTCTGGGAGAGAGTGCAAAGTGACAGGAATAGTGAGCTGCGTGCTTTCTGAGGCTCTGGGAGGGAGTGCAGGAGGACAGGAATAGTGAGCTGCGTGCTGTCAGGCTCTGGGAGGAGAGTGCAGATGGCAGGAATAATGAGCTGCGTGCTTTCCGAGGCTCTGGGAGGAGAGTGCAGAGGGGCAGGAATAGTGATGCGTGTGCTTTCGGGGGTCTGGGAGGAGAGTGCAAAGGGCAGGAATGGAGCCGCGTGCTTCCGAGGCTCTGGGAGGAGAGTGCAGAGGGCAGGAATAGTGAGGTGTGTGCTTTCCGAGGCTGGGAGGGAGTTGCAAAGGGACAGGAATAGTGAGCAGCGTGCTTCCGACGCTCTGGGAGGAGAGTGCAAAGGGACAGGAATAGTGAGCAGTGTGCTTTCGGAGGCTCTGGGAGGAGAGTGCAAAGGGACAGGAATAGTGAGCAGCGTGCTTTCCGACGCTCTGGGAGGAGAGTGCAAAGGGACAGGAATAGTGAGCAGTGTGCTTCGCGGGTCTGGGAGGAGGTGCAAGAGGACAGGAATAGTGAGCAGCGTGCTTCCGAGGCTCTGGAGGAGAGTGCAGAGGGCAGGAATAGTGAGCAGCGTGCTTTCGGAGGGTCTGGGAGGAGAGTGCAAAGGGACAGGAATAGTGAGCAGCGTGCTTTCCGAGGCTCTGGGAGGAGAGTGCAAAGGGACAGGAATAGTGAGCAGCGTGCTTTCGGAGGCTCTGGGAGGAGAGTGCAAAGGGACAGGATAGTGAGCAGCGTGCTTCCGGAGGCTCTGAGAGGAGAGTGCAAAGGGACAGGAATAGTGAGCAGCGTGCTTTCCGAGGCTCTGGGAGGAGATGGCAGAGGGCAGGAATAGTGAGAGCATGCTTTCCGAGGCTCTGGAGGGAGTGCAGAGGGCAGGAATAGTGAGCAGCGTGCTTTCCGTGGCTCTGGAGGTAGTGCGAGGGGCAAGGATAGTGAGCGCGTGCTTTCGGAGGCTCGGGAGGAGAGTGCAAAGGGCAGGAATAGTGAGCAAGTGCTATCGTAGGCTTTGGGAGGAGAGTGCAAAGGGACAGGAATAGTGAGCAGGTGCTTTCGAGGCTCTGGGAGGAGAGTGCAAGGGACAGGAATAGTGAGCAGCGTGATTTCCGAGGCTGCTTGGGAGGAGAGTGCAAAGGGGCGAGAATAGTGAGCAGCGTGCTTTCCAAGGCTCTGGGAGGAGAGTGCAGAGGGCAGGATAGTGAGCAGCGTGCTTTCGGAGGCTCTGGGAGGAGAGTGCAAAGGGACGGAATAGTGAGACAGCATGCTTTCGGAGGATCTGGGAGGAGAGTGCAAAGGGACAGGAATAGTGAACAGGTGCTTTCCGAGGCTTGGGAGGAGAGTGCAGAGGGCAGGAAAAGTGAGCAGCGTGCTTTCGAGGGTCTGGAGGAGAGTGAAAGGACAGGGAATAGTGAGCAGCGTGCTTTCGAGGCTCTGGGAGGAGAGTGCAAAGGGACAGGATATAGTGAGCGCGTGTTTCGGAGGC
>WSYH01015179.1:0-14618 GCA_036426205.1 Ascaphus truei
CACACCAAAATCGAGATGGCGGGCGAGCATACGAACTTAGAAAGGGGGGAGAGCGAAGGCACTGGGATAAAGGTTGGTGGATTTCACTAAAATTTCCTCTCTCCTGATTTCGCCATTTTTCCCCTTTTCCTCTCTCTCTGACCTCACCGTCATCTCATTCTCTCTATATCACCTTGCTAACTTCTCTCCACATCCATCCTCAACCCCCGTTTCTGCAAAACCGTCGCGCTCCTATTCCACTTACCTGACTTTGAGTCCACGTCCAACTCTACAACAACACTTCCTCCCTCTCCTCTCTCAGATCGTCTACAACCGTACCACTGGTCAGGACTACAGACCTCTGCCATTTGTCCTCCCTCTCTTGAATCTCATGCCCCCCCGCTTTCCTCTCTGCCGCAACTCGCCCTTGTTTAACACCAACCCTAGTACCCCTGGTTAAATTCCACACCTCGCATGCTGCGTTGTCTCCCCTCGTCTTCCTCTGAACGCCTCTGGAGGAAATCTCATACTCACTCGCAGACTGTTCCTTCATACAACTTTATCTATCCTGTTTCACAACTCTAACTCTGGCCCCTCTCGCAGCTAAACAACCTACTTTTCTTTCACTAATATCAACACAACAAGTCTAAACTACAACCCACCGCCGACTGCGTTTCTCTGTCCTTTGATCTCTACTCAAACCACCTCCTCCGCTTGCCCTCTCCTTTCCTCCATCTCCCGCTCAGAGCTTTGCTGACTATTTTGAAGGAAAAGGTGGAATCCATACGTCAGAACATCCCCCCTGTTTCTTCCCCCATCCTACACCTCTTAACGAACTCCTCTCTGAACTTGCCTCCTTGCCTTCCTGACTCTTTTTTCCACTGTCCCTTCAGAGGAGGATGGTGTTCGGCTGTTGATGTATCGCCTTTCTTCCCTCCCCTCTATCGCCACTGTGCCTCTCGTTTGACCCTCATTCCCTCCCAATCTCCTAAAACCTCTGCTCCTACTATAATCCCTACGCTCACGCACATTTTAACTCTCCTCCTCTGCTCTGGAACCTTTCCACTCCTCCTTCAAACATGCAACAGTCATACCATTACTCATAAAACAGCAAGCCTTGACCCTACCTGTTCGTTCTAACTATCTCGCCCTGTCTCCCTCCTGCCTTTTGCCTCTAAACTCCCTTGAACTTCTGGTATTTCGCTAGCTCGCTTTGCTTTCATTTTCTCACACCTCATTCTCTCGCTGAGACCTCATACATCTGGCGTTCCGTACTGCTCACTGCCTTAGCCGGAAACAGCCCTCACTAAATAACTACGACCTCCCATGCTGCCAAAGACAGCGGTATTACCTCTGCTCATATTTAACTCGAGCCTCTCCTGCAGATTTACACCGTGGTCCACCCTTCTTCTCCTTCATCATTCTCCCATACTCATATCGGAACAAAGCTCTATCCTGGATCTCAATGCCTCCCTCTCTTCGCCCATCCGTCCTTTCAGTGCTCTTCTGCTAATTACCTACGATCGGCCCGCTCTATTGATCTCTCTGTGGGGGGTACCCCAGGGGGCTCTGTCCTGGACCGTCTTTCTCTTTTCTCCTGCTTGTTACACTCTCTCAGGTACCTATGAAACATCTTTTGGGTCAATTATCACCTCTATGCTGTCGACACAACAACAAATATATTTCTCAACACCCCGACCTAAAACATTACAACATTCCCAACCCTATTTACAACCCCTGTCCAAACCCAGTTTTCTGAATTTCTCTCTGCTATATCTGCCCTGGATGCCCTCCGCCGCCTTAAACCAAAATGGGCTAAAACAACGAGCTCCTCATACTTTTCCTCCCAACCTGGCCCACTACCTTCCTTGGCCAACATTAACTGTTGGACTCGATC
The DNA here is from genome assembly GCA_036426205.1 of Ascaphus truei. Lineage (NCBI taxonomy): Eukaryota > Metazoa > Chordata > Amphibia > Anura > Ascaphidae > Ascaphus > Ascaphus truei. The sequence goes on from WSYH01015179.1 coordinate 1,877, forward strand.
ATCATCACTCGCAGTAGGCCCACACCTGCTGCTTGGGGTCACACTCGCCTCCCTCTCTCACATTTGCCCTCACTTCAAAACATTCTAAAACCTTGGTCCGCTTTGTTTTCCTGCCTTTCCGCAATTCACAAAAGATACCCCTTTCCCTCTTTTCCTGTTGCTGCGAACTGTCTAAACTCTCTGACTCAGGCCCTCATTCCTCTCCCGTCTTGATTACCTTAACCTCCTTCTGTCTCGGCCTTCCTCCCGCCCCTGTCTCCCTTACAATCTATCCTTAACCTTGAACCTGCCCAGATCACTCTACATCTTTCCTAATCCTCCCAGCATACTCCCCTCATAAATCCCTCTTCCCTGGCTTCCCCGGCTCCGATCACCAAATCCCGCATCTCACACATCCATTCTTTCTCCTCACTTTTAATTAAAGCTTTACACTCTCTTCCCCTCCTTACCAATCTCGCCCTAATTTCTCGTATGCCCCATCCAGACTTCTTCGTTCTTCTCAAGGATGTCTTCTTTCTATCTTCCCCCCTTTGTATCTACAGATCCTCTCTCCCGCCTTAAGGTGCAAACCTTTTTCATATTGACTTGCCCCTCACACTCTGGGAATGCTTCTGCCCCTCAGCTTCCTACCCCCCGACTAGCAAAACCCTTCTCTATGCCACCTTTAAGACCCACCTTAAGATACACACTTGCTTAAAGAAGCATATGAGATAGGACTGTTGCTATTCTGAACACTGGCACATAAGCTTGGCCCCCCCCTGCCCCTACCAACTCCATCAGACTTACCAGTAACTACCCTCCTACTGTCTGTTTTACGTTCTCCCTACCATAGCCACTTAAGACTGTAAATGCTCCCGGAGCAGGCAGGCTCCTCTTCCCTAATCATGTTAAAGAGCTTATTCCCATGATCCTGTTATTTATATTATCGTTATTTATTGTGTTTAACACATGTATTACTCCTGCTGTGAAGCGCTATGTACATTAGTGGCGCTTAATTAAATAAAGTACATACATCAATATAATATGTAAAAAATATATATATATAATATATCTATTATACCGAATACAATTAATTTGTCTCATTGCTTTTAAGTATCAGCTTAATAATAAGAACACAAACAATAATATGTACAAATCAAAAGCCACTCTGTCAAGGTCACAATGAAGTGGACAAATCTGTATCTTCAGTCTGTGGTGCATAGCCTTGGTATACCAATATACTGCTTCATGTTAATTAAAATGTTATTCCATAGTGCTTTCTCACATTAGGGATATGATACACCGTATAGAGAGACTCCAGTAGGAACGGTATGAATCAGTTACCAGTGTATAAAAGGTCATGGGTTCGATTCCTCCTGCAGTGGTATGACTAAAATTATTAGTGTAGGTGGAGTTTGGGTTGTGTGTCCGTCTGTATATAAAAAAAAAATAAACTATTGAGATGTGCGCCGTGCGCGTAACACATCCTGATGAATCAAGATACAATACACGGAAGACTGCAGAGAGGAGAATAGTTGGCAGATGTTTGGTGGAGTCCTCATATGGTGGGCCATTTTCGCGATCCCATTAAGCGCGAGCTCCCGTTATAACGTGGGTCTGATTAAATGGGGGTGACCAGGAGGGGAGACCGATGGCACAAAGAACGAGGAGTACGAGTCGGGATGTAAAGGGGGAGAGGCTTTAGTGCTGGAAAAAAAGAGTAAGGGAGTGGAGGACACAAGTGAGAGAAGGAGAGTAACGGAAAACACCAACCGGAAGTAAGAAAAAAATAAAGAAGTAGAGTAGGGGAAAGGGGAAAGCGCAGGAGAGGTTACCCAAAGCAGTGGGGAAGAAAACCGTGGGAGGAGAGAGATATGAAGATTCCCGAAGATAAGGGGATTAGTGTACAAGGAAAAGAGAGGGTAATGGGGGGGGTAGGGAGCGATCAACGTGGAAAGAGGGTAGGGCACTAAAAGAAGCGGGAACGATGAGAATGAGGATGGCGAGGATCATGGAAAAAAGGTCAAAAAGAAAGAGGAGGGGAGAGAAGGGAGCAAGGGGGGGGGAGTTAAGGGGCGGGAAAAAAGAACGGAAGATCAGAGGCGGCCAGGGGGAGGACCCAAAAGAACGGATAGAAGAAGAAGTGGAGGGGGAGGGGAAGGATAACCAGTGAGAAAGGGAGAACGAAGACGGGACGAAAGACAAGTGTTAGCAAAAGAAGGGATGGGGGAGAGGGTGGAAGAATAAAAGACAAGGGGAGGGCGGGGACAAATCAGACGGGGAGAGAAATCGAGAGAAAATGGGATGGGGAAGAGAAAAGGAGTCCGTGTGGGGAGGGACTAGAAAAAACGAAAAGGGAAGGGGAAGAAGAATGGAAAATGTAGGAGGACGGGGAGGGGGTGGGAGTAAAGGGGCGAAAAACAAGGAAAGATAGCGGCGCAAGGTAAAGGCCGATGAGGGGCATGAGTAAAAAAAAATGTGAGCGCGATAAAAGTGAGAGAGGTCGTACAGGGGAGTGGAATGGGGAATCAAATAGCGGTCGGGAAGCGGGAAGGTCCGATATTAGGACTTTCGTGAGCGACAGAAGAGGTGTAGGAAGAAGGGAGGGGGAGAGGACAAGGAGTGGATTGAACGTCGAAGGGGGATGGAAGGGAGAAGAGTAGAGGGATCAAAAAGCTAAGCAAGGAAAGTAAAAGAGAAAAGGAGGAAGGGGTTGGAAGACGCTGTACAGGAGAGGTGAGAAACTAAAATTAGAGTAATAGGCAGGAAAAAGGGAGGGGAGCGCGTGTAAGGTAAAGAAAGGGAGACTAACCGAACCTGTCACTAAACTAACAAGTCTTCCCATTATATTTCAGTGTAAATTAAAACCACTGATTGAACAGTTAAAAATCCTAGCCAAAGAATCTTCAGTATCTTTGCTAATATCACTAGGGGTTCAAGGGTAGTTGTTGGGAATGGTTAGAGGTTTTCAGCGTTAAGGGGTTAGGGGTTTTTAGTCTAAGACAGGTTAAGGGTTTTAGCGTAAGTTTATAATTAGGGGTTTTAGGTAAGTGGTTTAAGGTTTGGGATTTTAGCTTAAAGGTTAACGTGGGAGGTTTTAGGATAAGGGGGTTAAGGTTAGGGGTAATTAGAGTAAGGGCTTACGGGTTTTAGGAAGGGTTTTAGGTTTAGGCAGTACGGTTAGGGGTTTTAGGGTAAGGGGTTACCGTTGGGGTTTCTAGGGTAAGGTGTTAAGGTTAGCTGGTATTAGGGTAAGGTGACGAACATGCGGTGGCTGAATGGCAGCGGCAAGGGAATGGCTGCAGCGAGGATGTCCGGTGGCCTAAATTCTATTTTTGCCTGCATGCGTAAGCAGAGCCACACGTTTTTATTCTATACTATTACCATCTTTTTCTTTTGCTACTTGCCTTGCTCATTTAGTCTATGATCTATAATTCTTTCAGGTGTGATCTTCCTCCTCATGGATACAGGGTTTGTGCGAGGGAGCACAATGCTTCAAATACCACTAACGAGCTGAACAATTGGTAAAATGTCTGTACTTTGTGTTTCAGTTCGTCTGGCAGACTCGATTGCATACAAACAGTCTCCGTGGTGGCTTCAGGTGCTTTATCTCAGTGGCCTCAGAAAAATTGTAACTTTAAACGGGTTACCCATAATGCTTATTTCCTCTTCTATTAAATGCCTACATTCAAGTGTAAAACTTTGATACGAAATTGAGCTCAGGGTGGCATCATATACAGACTTGTCAGTCCTGCTGTCTACCAAGGGGTACTTAAATACTTAACTATCAACTAATTTTCCCTTAGAGTTCTTGTTATTTTCTCTATATTTTTTATTTTGTTAAAGCCACAATATACCAATGCAATTGTTTTTTAAAAATAATTTTCATGTTTACCTTGCAGTAAGTTTCCCTAGTTCAGTGCGCCTTTGTCTCACGTTATGCATGTGCATAATCTTGTCAGCTTGACAAATAAGGAAATCAGGCTGGAAAGACAGAGGACTGTGCTTGTCTGTTAAATTCACAAAATGTTACAGAGTTGGCCAACTCAAAAGAACTCCTTCCCACTGGGTATATATCCTATTACCACATGTCACACACACTTTTGCTCTATAAATAAGGTCCAAAGCAAGCCCGTCAAGTTGACTGTTACTTTCCCATTGTTATCAGGTAACTTGTGAAAATATGAAATATGATTTTCCCATAACAAATATCTTTATTTGGCCATAACTGTACAATCTAAAACTTTTTCCTTGCAAACAAAAACAGGAATCTATAAACTGTTTTCAAAGCCTTGCATTTGAAAAACCAATGTATTTTGACCACTTTTCTCTTGCGTGCACAATTCTTGATGCCAAAAAGCCATATCTAATATTCTGAGAATATACACTGTGCAATTTTCTCCAATCATGAATCGTTAGATTAGTTTGATGATACTAGAACATATTTTTCCTTGTTAGTTTTATAAATGTAGACAAGGCAATGCAATCTATACTGTCCCATTATTATGGGCCTATTATTAATGCCAGCACTCTACAAATTTGGATTATCTGTGGTACATACCCAATAGGGAACAACCCCATTATCTCATCTGTATCTCTTGAAAGTCTCCCAACATACCACTTTCACTGTCCCTGATCCACAAAGGTGCTAAAAACTTATATGGAGTGGAAGCGGAGGTGTGCTGAAGGCATCACACCCCTTGTGGATCTGGGCCATTAGATTGTAAACTCCCACGGGAGAAAAATTTCTATTTTCTATTGTTTGTTTGCATTTATTGGGAATAAATTCCTGTTTGTGGTTGTCTCTTTTATAAAATGCTGAGTACACTGTTGGGCGCTATACAATAAGATTACCTAGATCATAACATCACCTTGGAAGTCCTCCATTATTGAAATTACCTGACGTGGTTTTTTTCATGTGTACTGTTTTTGGGTTTAGTTAGTGGCATCATTCCTAAAAGCTGAAGAAAATAAATATGACTCTGTCAGGTGACTAGATAGTTAGGTAAAAAGAAAAATAGGATCTCAGACGGCACACCAAGGGAGTTGGTCTAAAGGATGAAAAAAATATATATTATTGGTCAGACATGGCTGAAAAGGGGATCAAAAACTCTCCTATGTGCGTATTCGCAACATTTTTGGGGCTGCTTTACAAGGAGATTTTGTATTCCTTTTAGTCATGTACGATCAATAAATATATTTTTATTATCATCCTTGTGCACCCCGACTCCCTTGACTGTACTCTGCATCCTATTTTTCTGTTCATTCCCTTGGACCATTTTGTACCTGTGCTTATCTAATCACCCCATAAGAGACTCCTGGTGTGGGTGTGGTTAAAGAAATAGAAGATAATACGAATATTATGTCCTTGCTGAATGATCTATTCAGAACACTCCCATGGGTTTAGGCTGTGTGGTTCTTGCTTCCTCACCTTAACTTAGGGAATACTGTATTTTCTTATATTGAAAAGGTGTTCAAGCTTCTTCTTTCCTAATAACAATTTTTTTTTTATTTTTTTTATTTAGTCATTTCACCCTACCCTCCTGTAATGGAGGTATCTTTGGCTTTTTGGTTGTTTGATACTTTCGTTGAAGATTCTTGTTCAATAAGTATCTTAACCGGATTACATGAGAAACTCATATACCACTCTGACGATCTAGACAGTCAGCGGTCCTCGACCCGAGGCCATGTGTGCTCAACAAGATGGGCATCTTCTTATTACTGCGCCAGGACTGCGACAGTGGGGACAGCCGATACATACATTCTTTGCAGGTGCCCCTTGAAATGCAGAGTCTCCCATCAGTGAATGGAGCCTCTGTCAGTGGCAGAGCCTCGAGATGAGCAATGCAGGGCTGAAGTGCAGCACGGGACCGGCTGAAAAGGTGAGAGTGAAAGGGTTCAATCAGGGGAAGAAAACTGTAACCACAATAGAGAAAAGAACCCACTTAAGCACTCATACCCCCCTATGAAGTGTAATGATAATATTAAAAATAATCTTTAATGCTAAATTAATTAAAATAATGGGTGTTAAAATACTCAATGAACACCATATATGTTACCCTAAGATGAGTAATTATGACACTCCGAGTTAATGTAATAGAGAGACAGTTTGAGGTGATTAGATCAAACGTGTCCAGAAACTGATATGCAGTATTCCCTAATAGTGGGAGTTAGGTTAGAGCAAAGGTGGGGAGGGGCTGCAAAATCACCTGTCTAGGTAAAAAACGGTCTCAAGGTGATAGTAGTGAAATTGAGACTAGGAAACCGTACTGTAGCTATATATAGGCACGAAATAAATGCACACCAATCAGGTGTGTCTCACTAGGTATATATATTATTGCTACAATGATGGAAGATCAATACTGTATATTCTCCCACATGTGACCACCTAGAAAAAACGCTAATAAACTCCGCCAAACGAATAGAGCTGGCTGTAATACACAGAACACAAATACTAGGCTAATATTCCATAAAACGTGGTGGCGGTTGGTATAACCTATGCCATATCTTCGAATGTGCGACCACCGTTAGGAATGCTTCTGCCACTAATATAGCTGTGTATATATACTATAACGAGACCTGTCTAGATGTCAAACAATTCCAAGGTGGACAACTGGGGAAAAGGAGATATGAGACTAATCGTAGTCCCTACTAATAGAAATATTTACACACTGATCGAGGGGTGCACCTCAGCATGTAATATGTTAATCCACAAATGGATAGTCAGTCACACATACCCACAGCAAAACACCTAAAAATCAGATGATAAATTCCGCAGGATGTTTTTATAACTAGCTGTCAACAATTAACATAAATACCATGGCTACTAGACTCCTATGAACGTGTGGCAGGTGTATACCTGTGCACAATTCATGAATGCGCTTCCACCCGTCAGGAGTGCTAATACCACTAAATAACAACATGTATCCAAAGAGTTAAAGCAGTCCCAACCTCACACCTAATGCTTGCCGAGTCAACCAAACCGACTCCTGCCCAGATAGAAGGAGTACACCGCGTGCAGTCTAGCAGCTGATTGCTCTGCAATTCAGAAGGCTGCCACGATCCGACTGCGCGCGTGCACGTGACAGATGCCGACGCGCGCGTTTTGTGATGAACACTTTCTCTCAAGGCTCAGTGCACCCCTCGATCAGTGGTACATATTGCTTATTAGTAGGACTACGATTAGTCTCATACTCCTATTTCCCCAGTTGTCCACCTTGGGACTTGTTTGACACCTAGACAGGTCTCGTTATACTTATACACAGCTATTTAGTGGCAGAAGCATTCCTAACGGTGGTAGCACATTCATAATATGTGCATAGGTATACACACCACACCGTTTAATAGGAACTTATTAGCCTTATTTTTGTGTTCGTGTGTATTACAGCCAGCTCTTTATTCGTTTGGAGTTTATTACGCTGTTTTTCTAGTTGGTCACATGTGGGAGAATATACAATATGATCTTCCATCATTGTAGCATATTTATATACCTAGTGAGCACACACTGATTGTGTGTCATTATTTTCGTGCCTATTATATAGCTAGCTACGTTTTGACCAGTCCACATTTCACTATTTCACACATCACCTTGAGACCTGTTTTTTTCACCTAGACAGGTGATTTTGCAGCCCCTCCCCACCTTTTCTCATACCTAACTACCACTATTAAGAATACTGCATATCAGTTCTCTGGACACGTTTCATCTAATTCACCTCAAACTGTCCTTCTATTACATTAACCCGGAGTTGTCATATTAATCATCTTAGGGTTAACATATATGTGTGTCATTTGATGTATTTTACAACCCATTATTTTAATTATTTAGCATTAAAGATTATTTTTAATTTATCATTACACTTCATATGGGTCATTGAGTGCTTTATGTGGGTTCTTTTCTCTGGTTGTTAACTTATTATGTCACCACTCAGCACCGTACCCCCATACCTTTACTTAACATTTAGGCTGAAGCGGGGTTTCACCAAATAGTACTTTTGAAGAAAACGGTAGAAAGATATTCTGGTGGGTGAGACAGAAGACGGCATTCTGGGGGAAGAGATAACAGAGAGAAATCTGGAACAGGGGAGAGTCTGGGAGGGCTGAGGAGAGAGAAACATGCCGGGGGGAGAGGAAGAGAGATAAATAATGTGGGGGGCAGAAAAAAAAGGGAAAACCATGCGGAAGGTGGGGGGCAAGCAAGAGAAAGTCTTGCTGTTGGAGGGGAGAGAAATACATGCTTGTGGAAGAGGAGAGAGAAAAACATCTAGGGGGAGTAAATAAATGTAGAGAAGATAAATACATGCTGGTTTGGAGTGAAGACATGCTGATAGGAGAGATACACTGCTGGAGGGGGGGAGAGAAACATGCTGGGGAAAGAGGAGAAAGACAAGCGGGGGGAAGAGGAGATAGAAAGACATGCTTGGAAAAGCGGAGATGAAAGACACATTGGGGAGAGGAGAGAGACATTCTGGGGGTGGAGAGAGAAGACATGATGGGGAAGAGAGAGAGAAGGACATGCGGAGAAGAGGAGATGAAGACATGCTGGAAGAGGATATAAAAGACATGCTGGGGAAGAGGAGTAGAGAAAGACATGCTGGGGAAGAGAGAGAGAGACATGCTGGGAAGAGGAGAGAGACATGCTGGGGGGGGAGAAAAAGACATATGGGAAGAGTAGAGAGAAGGACATGCTGGAGAAGAGGAGATAGAAAGATATGCTGGGAAAGAGAGGACTGCTGGGGAAGAGGAGAGAGAAAGACATGATGGGGAAGAGTATAGAGAAGGACATGCTGGAGAAGAAGATATTGAAGACATGCTGGGGAAGAGGAAGAGAGGCATGCTGGGAAGAGCAGAGAGAACATGCTGGGGAAGAGGAGAGAGACATACTGGGGAAGAGGAGAAAATATGCTGGGAAGAGGGGAAAGACATTATAGGGGAAGAGGAGAGAGAAAAGAAATGCTGGGAAAAGAGGAAGAGAAAGACATGTTAGGGGAGGAAGGAGAGAGGAAATAATCTGCTTAGGGAAGGAGAAGACACAGACGGGGGAGAGGAGAGATGGATATTCTGGGGGGAGAGGAAGAGAAGACAAGCTGGGGGGAGGAGAGAGAAGACACATTGGAGAAAGAGAGAGCGAGAAGACATGGCTCGGGGTGGAGAGAGAAAGAATGCATCGGGGGAGAGCAGGAGAGACATGCTGAGGAGGAAGCGAAACACAATGCTGGGAAAGAGGGAAAACAAGCTGGGGAAGGGGAAGAGAAGACTGCTTAGGGAGGAGATCACGGGGGAGAGGAGAGATAGACTTCTGGGGGGAAGAGAGATAGAAAGACACATTTGGAGAAAGAGTCTCGCTCCTCTTTCTCCAATGTGTCTTTCTCTCTCCTCTTCCCCCCCAGAATGTCTATCTCTCCTCTCCCCCGTGTCTCTCTCCTCCCTAAGCATGTCTTTCTCTCTCCCCTTCCCCCAGCTTGTCTTTCTCCTCTTCCCCCAGCATTTGTTTTCGCTCTCCTCCCTCAGCTTCGCTCTCTGCTCTCCCCGATCATGTCTTTCTCGTCTCTCCTCCACTTCTCTCGCTCTCCACCCCGATCATGTCTTTCTCGCTCCTCTTTCTCCAATGTGTCTTTTCTCTCGTCCTCCCCTGTCTTTCTCTCTCCTCCCCCCCGCTGTCTTTCTCTCTCCTCTTCCCCCGCCAGACTAATCCATCTCTTCTCTCCTCTCCCCCCCCCGGCCTCTCCTCCCTAGCATTTATTTCTCTCTCCTCTCCCCTAACATGTCTTTCTTTTCTCTCGCCTCCTCTTTTCCCAGCATGTCTTTCCTCGTCTCTCTCCTCTTCCCCTATAAGGTCTTTCCTGTCTTTCTTTCTTTCTTTTTCTCTCTTTCTCAAATGTCCTTTCTTCTTCTTTCTTCTGTGTCTTTCTATGTCTTTCTTTCTTCTTTCTTCTTCCATTTCCTTCTTCTTCTTCTTCTTCTTCCTCTGTCTTTCTTCCCCTATAATGTCTTTCTTCTTAATGTCTTTCTCTTTCTTTCATGGGGGGGGGGGGGGGGGGGGGGGGGGAGTTTCTTTCTATTCTTTCTTTCTTTTCTTTTCTCTATGTCTTTCCCTCTTTTCTTCTCTTCTTTCTTCATTTCTTCCTTCCTTCTTTTCTTTCTTCTTTCTTCTTTCTTCTTTCTTCTTTCTTCTCAGTTCTTCTTCTCTCTATTTCTTTCTTATGTCTTTCTTCTCTTTTCTCTTTCTTTCTTCTTCTTCCTTTTCTCTATCTTTCTTTCTCGCTTTTCTTCTTCTTGTTCTTTTCTTCTCTTTCTTCTTCTCCTCTCTCTTTTCTTTCCTCCATGAATTTTTCTTCTTTTTTTCTCGGCGTTTCTTTCTTGCTTCCCGTTCTCTTCTTTCTTCTTTTCTGTTCTTTTCTTTCTTTCTTCTTTTCTTCTTTCTCTTCTATTCTTTCTTTTCTTTTCTTCTTCTTCTCCTTTCTTTCTCTTCTTTTCTCTTTGGTCTTCCTCTTCTTTCCTTGTTTCTTGTCTGTTTCTGTTTCTTTCTTTCTTATGCTGTTTCTTTTCTCGCTGGTCTTTCTCTTTTCTTTTCCTTCTACTCCTTTCTTTCTTCATTCTTCACGCTCGGAGGGCCAGCAATAAAGAGAGATTCTTTTGCTCGATAGGCCCTCCTTCCCCTCCCTCGTCTTCGTCCTCTGTCCACCCTTCTTTCTCCTCTCCTCCTACCTCTTCAGCACCCTCATTTCTCATGTTCTCTTCTTTCCCCAGCATGCCTCTTCCTCTTCCCCAGCATGTTCTTCAATCTCTTCTTCTCCAGCATGTCCTTCTCTATACTCTTCCCCATCATGTCTTTCTCTCTCCTCTTCCCCAGATGTCTCTCCTCTCTCCCCAGCATATCTTTCTATCTCCTCTTCTCCAGCTGTCCTTCTCTCTACTCTTCCTCCCCCATCATGTCTTTTCTCCCCCCCCAGCATGTCCTCTCCTCTTTCCCAGCATGTCTCTCTCTCTCTTCCCAGCCAATGTCTTTCTCTCTCCTCTTCCCCAGCATGTCTTTCTATATCCTCTTCCCCAGCATGTCTTTCTATCCTCTTCTCCACTCCAGCATGTCCTTCTCTCTACTCTTCCCCACATGTCTTCTCTCTCCACCCCCCGAATGTCTCTCTCCCTCCCCAATGTGTCTTTCATCTCCACTGCTTTTCCAAGCATGTCTTTCTATCTCCTCTTCCCCCAGCTTGTCTTCTCCTCTTTCCCCAGCATGTTTCTCTCCCCACCCCACCCAGCAGATGTAATCTCTCCTATCAGCATGTCTTCACTCCAAACCAGCAATGTATTTATCTCTCCTAGCATTTATTTATCTCCCCCTAGCAGTTTTTTCTCTCTCCTCTTCCACAAGCATGTATTCTCCTCCCTCTCACTCCAAGACTTTCCTTGCTGCCCCCCACCTTCCGCTGGTTTTTCCTCTTGCCCCCACCACATTTATTTATCTCTCTTCCTCTCAGACCCCGGCATGTTTCTCTCTCTCCTCAGCCCTCCCAGCCTCTCCCTGTCCAGATGTTCTCTCTGTTATCTCTTCCCCCAGAATGCCTGTCTCTCGTCTCACCCCCAGAATATCTTTCTACATAGTTTTCTTCAAAGTACTATTTGGTGAACCCCGCTTCAGCTAAATGTTAAGTAAATGTATGGGGGTACGGTGCTGATGGGTGACAATATAAGTTAACAACATAGAGAAGAAACCCACATAAAGCACTCAATGACCCATATGAAGTGTAATGATAATATTAAAATAATCTTTAATGCTAAACTAATTAAAATAATGGGTGTTAAAATACATCAAATGACACACATATATGTTAACCCTAAGATGATTATATAATGACTCCGGGTTAATGTAATAGAAGGACAGTTTGAGGTGAATTAGATGAAACGTGTCCAGAGAACTGATATGCAGTATTCCTTAATAGTGGTAGTTAGGTATGAGCAAAGGTGGGGAGGGGCTGCAAAATCACCTGTCTAGGTAAAAAACAGGTCTCAAGGTGATAGTAGTGAAATGTGAGACTGGTCAAAACGTAGCTAATATATAGGCACGAAATAAATGCACACCAATCAGTGTGTGCTCACTAGGTATATAATATATTGCTACAATGATGGAAGATCAATATTGTAATATTCTCCCACATGTGACCAACCTAGAAAAACAGCTAATAACTCCAAACGAATAAAGAGCTGGCTGTAATACCAACACAATACTAAGGCTAATACGTTCCTATCTATAACGGTGTGGCTGTTGGTATACCTATGCACATATTCTGAATGTGCTACCACCGTTAGGAATGCTTCTGCCACTAATATAGCTGTGTTATAAGTATAACGAGACCTGTCTGAGTGTCAAACAAGTCCCAAGGTGGACAACTGGGGAAATAGGAGATATGAGACTAATCGTAGTCCTACTAATAAGCAATATGTACACACTGATCGAGGGTGCACTGAGCCTTGAGAAAGTGTTTCTATCACAAAACGCGCGCGTCGTCACTGTCACGTGCACGCGCGCAGTCAGGCTTCCTGGCAGCCTTCTGATTGCAGAGCAATCAGCTGCTAGACTGCACGCGTGTACTCCCTTCTATCTGGGCAGGAGTCTGTGTGGTGACTCGGCAAGCATTAGGTGTAGGTTGGGACTGCTTTAACTCTTTGGATACACTGTTATATAGTGGTATTAGCACTCCTGACGGTGGAAGCGCATTCATGAATATGTGCACAGGTATACAATGCCCACAGCCGTTCAATAGGG
>WSYH01015180.1:0-14618 GCA_036426205.1 Ascaphus truei
GTGTGTGTGTGTGTGTGTGCATATATCAATACATACTACATATATATTAGTATCAATTCAGAGATGTTCTTGAAACAAGATCACATAAATGATTAAAGGACAACATTACAATGGCCACCAAAGGTAAGTAATATTTAACACAAAATCCTGCTGTACACGTACAAGAAAGATGTTTGCAGTTAAATAGGTGCTTTTATAATTGCATGAAAATAATATGCACATGCAATGATTACATCAATTAACACACCCAAATGCAATGTTTTGCTGCAAAGTCAATGGCAGCTTCTCTAAACTTAGCAACTGGCTCCTGGTGGACCATTACTGAACAGACGATTAAAACATAAATATTTATAACACTATTCATTAATTACGACTGTTAACATTTCCAAAACTTCACGTGTACAAGAACATACTTGAAAGTTTGGAAACAACACAGTCTTCAGCATACATACAATAGTAATTAGATAATCTGAAGTCAACAAAACAAGGCCAAAGACATATTTTCTGAATTATAACATTTATTTTTTTTGTTCCTTTTGCGAGCGAGTAACAGGCCTGCTTGTTGTCTCTTGAATTTTCCTTTTTCTTTTGCCACCAACTTTAGGCACAACAGAGCCACTTTGAGTGGCCTCTGGCACTTCACGGGCAGGGCTTGTGGCCAGTGACTCACCTACAGGGCTTTTGGGCAGTGACTGTTCACCTACGGGGCTTGTGGCCAGTGACTCACCTACAGGGCTTGTGGCCAGTGACTCACCTACAGGGCTTTTGGGCAGTGATTCACCTACAGGGCTTTTGGGCAGTGATTCACCTACAGGGCTTTTGGGCAGCGATTCACCTACATGGCTTTTGGGCAGCGATTCACCTACAGGGCTTTTGGGCAGCGATTCACCTACAGGGCTTTTGGGCAGAGATTCACCTGCAGGGCTTTTGGGCAGTGACTCACCTACAGGGCTTTTGGGTAGTGACTGTTCACGGACAGGGCTTGTGCCCACTGACACATGTGAGCAAGTTGGTAGACACTGCACAAGTGATGGTTGGTCTGTTTCATGTGTGTCTTGTTTTGTTTTTGTCGCCTCCTTTGTAGGTGTCTGCTGCTGAATTTGTACAGATGGCAGCGGTAGGATGTGATCAGGAACCTGCACAGCAATGTCTGCTACTTGACCGGTAACATTTGGGCCTGGTGAATGAATATCAGATGAATGTGGTGAAAACTGACCTGCATGAACAGATCCTGGCTGTGAGGTGTTGAATTGTGGTACATTAGTCATTCTCCAGTAATTAGCTTGTGTTTGCTGAACAACTAATGCTTCGAATGAGGTGTTGATTTTTTGCAACTGTTTAGGCACTTCAATGAAGACTCTGTGGAGATGTGCCAATTGTGAAACTGTTTCTTCCTGCAGTGCAATCATCCTTTCCAGCACTGTCATCAGGTCAGAATGGCGACGATTTTCTGCTTCCACAATTTTTCCCTCAGAAGCTACAATTGCATCATATGTGGTATTTGCTGGACGTTTTGGCGGTAAAACAGTTTCAATTGGAACCTCTTCATGGTCACTTGCTTGTATTTGTGTGTCTATGGCGGCGGCAGCGGCATCATCATCATCATCATCATCATCATCATCATCATCATCATCAAAATCCTCTTCATCATGTTCTACAAATAAATGTACACATTATTAAATGGCATGTTAATCTCTGCTGTGTTACTATGTAATTGTACTGTGTCATAAGTAACAACTAACATGTTTCCATACGTTTTATAACCTCACATTAAAAACTACCTTGACTTAAGAATAATGTTTGGACTCAGTATGAAATATGAGTGAATGAAAACTTGCTGTAAACTCACAACTCCTACATGATAGTTAACATCACTAACACAATACAAGTTGCCTTACACTTCATTTTCACTGACACTAAGTAATCCTATTTAAAGAAGATGTGCAAAACAAATAATGAACATGACAACATAACATATAGAAGAGCACATATTATATGGCCACCAACTGATACACTCACCTTCTAGGTGTGTTGAGCTGGCTGACCCAGGTGAAGACACTTGTTCAGTCTCAGGTGACACATGTCCTTCAGGGGCAACTATATATAACAATAACATAAGTTTTACATTTACATGTGTAAATATTGAACAAACAGTTATTGTATGTTCTGTATTTATGAGTACCTAACAGCATCATTTCCTTAACCCAAAATGTGTGTGTGAAAGTGAACATAAATAGTTGTAATAACAATGTACATGCCTGTGTACTTAGAACTTTTGAGTTCCCTAACATAAAACATACTATGTTCCTGCAGTAATGCGTGAGGATAAATAGATAAAATTTGTACATAAAAATCATATGTTGTGTAGTGATATCAGTATCATAATGTACATAACTATCATGAGATGACCATTCACAATGGTTATCATGAAGGTGGTCATATTGCAAAAAGTGTTGTTTTTGGTAGAGGATATGTGTGGTA
The DNA here is from genome assembly GCA_036426205.1 of Ascaphus truei. Taxonomy (NCBI): domain Eukaryota; kingdom Metazoa; phylum Chordata; class Amphibia; order Anura; family Ascaphidae; genus Ascaphus; species Ascaphus truei. The sequence continues at coordinate 2,482 of WSYH01015180.1, forward strand.
CATTAATATAAGATGTGGCACACATGAATGTGGCTGTGACTAAACAAGACAACACATGCAGTGTGTGATAATGTGTCGTTGATAGTAGTAGTTCAACTATAGATATGAGTGAACTAATGTGTGACGTACGGTTTGATAAGTAATGAGTTGTTGGGGCATTTAGTAGCTAAAGTGAAGCTTTCAAATGAGTGTGATTAACTTCAGTTGTGCTAGTCAGGTTGTAAGAACGGTATTCCCTTCCCCAAAAAGCCTAATCAGCCACACCTTTCAATTACTTGAAACAGGTGAAAATGGTGTGAACTAAGTTGACCCTGAAATGAGGCTGTAATTAGTGTGTGTGCTGAACCCCACCCCCTCTGTTGAAGTGTATGCTGTGATGAGATATTAATTGCAGCTGCTTTAACACAATGGTAGATGAGCTAAATAGTCGTGTGCAGTTTTTAAGTTATGAAAACAATGACATAAAATATGATACGTGTGCCTCATTATGCTGTCTGTATATGACTTAAAGCAAAAATGGACCTTTTCATAAACAACTATAGATGTGTTAGTGCAAGTGATGTTTGTAGGCCGTTGCATGCAATATATTTGATGCATGCTTAAAATAGGCAGTAATGTCATGTTTGTCGGAGTAAAATAAATAAAATACACAATAATATTATACATATTTCTGTTCTGTACCTGTAGCTAGTAATAATTTCTCATTAACATGTGTTACACATGTGTACTACCCTGTTGTTCCCCATCTTCGCCCACCATCAATTGCTTTCACTGCAGCAATGCATTTTGGGAATTCACATGTAAATGAGCACGCAATGGCACGTGCTATATTAGTTACTGCTTTTAGTAGGACTACAACATATATGTCTATTTTGAGATATATATATATACAGAATCAGACATATACATATATAGATGCAGGTATGCTTATATTGTGAAGTCAGTATAAAAAGCAGTGTAACTATGCAAAATAACTGTAAGCAACGACACGCCTAGTACAGTAATATTTCTCACCTGGTGGAAATTGTGAGGGGTAAATTCCTATATCACGGTCACCAGGTAAGCCTTCCACGACGACGGGAAGTAATTTTGCCCGAAGCAGCTCCTCCAATGGACTTAATATGAGACGTTGTGGTGTCGGCCCACCTCCAGTGCCAGTAGCATGCACGCGTTGGTGTTGTATTTTCTTTTTCAATTTGGACCTAATATCATCAAATCTCTTGTGACAATTCCGCTTGTCCCTCACATGATTCCCACACGCATTGACACCAATGACTATTGTGTCCCACATTTCTTTTCTGCTTGCTGAACTTGTCCGCCCTTGAAAAACATATAAAATATATGAGGTAAATGATTAATAATAGAAGCACCAGTTTCCTACACTGCTAGCTGTTCCAAGAGATAGCAAACATGCTGTTTTATGTGTAATATGTGAAGCACATGAGCATTCACTACTAAACCTATACATGTAAGCAAGGTTGCATTCATATTGTATGCAGTTATGGCAAATTGACCGCCTGTGTTTAGTTGTCCTTGTAAGGCATGATAAAAAGCTGTGTTTCCAGACTAATTAACATAGAAAGATATTCTGAACCCATATTTGCATATGAACAAAACTCAGATGACCTAGGATCACATGTATTTGAATAATAAATGTAAAGGTACACTTACCTAGTAAATGTCCATATATACTGTCATAGTGCTCCAGAATGCCAGTGACAAGAGCTGTATTTTCCTGGTCATTGAAGCGAGGATTACGTGGCTTCTCCACACGTTTCTTCCGAGCAGGTTTAGGGTCAGAGCTTGGCTGGTGCTGACTGGACTCTCCTTCTTCCAATGGAAGAGCCTCCAAAAGCTGCCCACCAGCAAGCACGCCACCACCAGACACCCCATCAGCAACTGCGCCACCAGCAGCACTCACAGCACCAGCACTCCCACTCCTAGCACCAGCACTCCCACTCCTAGCACCAGCACTCCCACTCCTAGCACCAGCACTCCCACTCCCAGCAACAGCACTCCCACTCCCAGCAACAACACTCCCACTCCCAGCAACAGCACTCCCACTCACAGCAACAGCACTCCCACTCACAGCAACAGCACTCCCAGCAACAGCACTCCCACTCCCAGCAACAACACTCCCACTCCCAGCAACAGCACTCCCACTCCCAGCAACACCACTCGGTGCACCAGCAACATCACTCCCCTGAACAGTACGTTCACTCCGACGCGTACTCGCACGAGTAGCACTCCCACTCCCACCAGCATCACTCTTCCCACGCTTTGCGGGCATACTTCCAGCACTCACAAAAAACAGACAACTAATGTACAGCCAATCACACGAAACACTTCCACATATAAAACAAGACAAAGATGTAAACAAAACAACAATGGACAAAGCTCACCCAATACACAACAAGTCTCTCCGTCAATATGCAAATGTTCAATCAGCCAGCTCTGTGCGTCTCTCTCTCTCTCTCACTCCCAACAACACAGAGAATGATTAGCAGTACACGTTGCCTTTAAATATGGCGCGCAATCCAATACATGCTTGTTTCGCCTGATTCAGCAAGATTTGTGATTGGGCAACCTATCAGCACCCCGCCACGCACGCCGATACACCTGTGTGTGATCGGATAATCATCGTGAGAGTGGGCGGATTTGTTTTCGGGTTGATTTTGAATGTATTCGGCACTTACTGCATACGGAGAGGAAAAATCGCCATTAACATGACTAATCGGTAAACTTGCCGATTTCACTTAATCGACGCTTACTGCATGAGGCCCTAAGTGAGATAAGTGCCTTTTAAGACCGATACTGCATGCTGTGCGATTCCCTCAGCAGTGATAACAGTGCATTATCGGCCATAAAAGGCATTTTTTCACCAATAAAAAAAAACTTGGGAAAAAAACTTGTCCGATTAGGCAAAAAATGACAAACGCTCTGCTTTTTGCCAGTCAGCGAGATTCACTAAGCAGTGATAAGTGAATCGTACTTTAAAAGCTCACAATTTCTTTTCACCAGCTAAAGGCTGGTGCAAAAGCGATGGAGCATGAATAAAATCATTGTTTACAATTTTTTACCACAGGATTAACACAAGAGGCCTGCTGGTGTCCCTGTGTTGTTCCCACGGGTGTCCGGGGGTCCTTGGGTGGTGTCTGTCAGCCCTCAGGTGGTCCGCCTGGGTGTCTGGGGGTCCCTGCTGGCCTGCGGTACCAATCGTGTGCACAAAAAAAACATAACAGCCAATACTTTGAAATAAAGACACCCCACTCCCCCTGCCTCTTAACACATACAGTACATTAATTGTCAAAATTACTATTATCCAGATATGGATAATAGTGAATTTCTTCATTAAAAAAAAAACATTAACAAACAGAAAGAAAATAAATAAAACTTGCACTCAGCCCTGCAAGGCTGCCATGATGAAGGCGGTCCCCATCCTCATCACCATCCATGTCCTCGGTTGCAACAAACAATACAATCAAAAATACAATCTAATGGTCTACTACAACCAATCATATTTGGGATATAGGGCCTCATGCAGTAAGCGCCGAAAAAGTGCTCTCGGCAGGGGTTCAATATCGGCATGATTTTGGCGATTTGCTCTCGTAGTATTCAGGAAGGGCCGAATCCCTGGCGAATCACTGCGAAAGCAAAACGCTGAGTAGCAGGTGGCGAGAAAGTCTGTCAACCGATAACCTGGCGATACGCCGTCCCCTGCCGAGATGTCAGCAGAGAGAGATCCGCCACTCTCTCTGCGCAAACATCGGCAAAATAAAAAATATTTCTAAACAATTTTTATTCATAGCGTAGATGTGCAGGGGGTCTCCGGAGCTGAACCGCATTGGTTTCAGGTCCGGGACCCCCTGCTTCCCGAGACACAGGCCCCTTTATGAGGTGCCGGTATCCCTCTGCATTTAAATGTCACGATAACGTGACCGCAGAATGTAAACAAAGCAGAGGGATACCGGCACCCCATAAAGTGGCCTGTATCTCGGGAAGCAGGAGGTTCCCGGACCTAATACCAAAGTGGTTCAGCTCCGGAGACCCTCTGCACATCTACACTATGAGTAAAACCCACATATAAATAAACAATCATTCCTTACCTTTGCGGCTATCTGCTATGGTAATGAAGCAGCATTAATGTATTTTTAATAACAGTGTACGGGAGCAGGGGTTCCCCTGAGCTGAACCGCATTGTTTTGTGGATCAGGAACCCCCTGTTTCCTGAGATACAGGCCCCGGTATGTGTCATCGGGTGCCAGTGTCGCCGCCATCTTTCCAGAGCCCACGTCGCGTCTTGGACACTATTAAGATGGCGGTGACATTAGCCTCCGATGCCCCATACCGGGGCCTGTAACTCGGGAAGCAGGGGGTCCCTGAGCCACAAATCAATGCGATTAAGCTCAGGGGACCCCTGCTCCCACACAATATTATTAAAATACATTATTGCTGCTTTATTACGATAGCGGATAGCCGCTAAGGCAATGAATGGGTTAAGGCATAATAGCATGTTTATTGGGGACAATTGCCCCAATAAACATTGCAATAAACAACATACACCCCCGGTGCCCCCAACAACCCCTATACTCCCATTACATATATTACATTTTTGGGATGCACAGCAATGATACTAGAGGCCGGCGGTGGCCCTTGGGTGTTCCCCGCAGGCCTGCAGTACCAATTCAGTGCACCCCAAAAAAATCCAACAACACAAATACTTTACAATAAATACACCCCCTCCTAACACATACACTACAGTACAGTAATGTGCAAAATTACTATTATCCACATATGGACAATAGTGAATGTGCCCATTTTAAATACAAAAAGAACAATAAATACATTAAATACATATTGCAATCACCCATGTCCGGCTGCCACGATGAAGGCCATCCTCATCTTCCTCACCCTCCATGCCCCCTCCGATGCTGCAAAACATAAACAAGAATAAAAACAGCCAATGTAATTTCCCCTAACCCCTTAATCACCATAGCGGTTAGTAACCGATACAGTCATTAAGGGGTTAACCCACCCTCACCCACAACTCGGGAGGCCTAAATACCCTCCCCCACTACCCCCCCACCCGTGAGGCCTAACCACCCTCACACACTACCCAGCCGGGAGGGCTACCCACATACCCTTGGGACCAATACACCCTTCCCCCACCCCCAGTACCCACAATAAAAAAAATACACAGCCCCACAAAAAACATCATTATATTTATTACATACATAACCCACCCCCTGTGCCCCCCCATAAATAGATGATTTATTATTTTACATACAGGGTTAATACCCCAGGGTCACGGGAGTCCCCGGTGGGCCTGACGGGTCACCTCACAGACCTATAGTAGCCCAGCACCTGGTTTCAAACAGGGTCTGTAGGGCTGTGAGTGGTCCACACCAGGCGCCATAGTCCACAAGGTGGTCTCCGCGGGTCATCGTGGGCCACAATGGGGTCCCCACGGGTAGGCCCACAGCTGTCTGGTGGGCCCCGGGTCAGACACACAGGTGTCTGAGGGGCTCGGGTGCTTCACACGGGGGTCTGGGGGCCCTCGGGTGTTTCCTATGGGTCCGCGGTGCCCCCACAGATGTGGGGCCACCGGTTGTTCCCCGCAGGTGTCACAAATGGACCTGGCAGCCGTTTACCCGTGAGAAGTCCGAGGAGACCGCAGGTGGTCTCCATAGGTCTCCCGCAGACCTTAGGAAACAACCCTGTATGTAAAAATAAATAAACATGTCCTATACATTAAATATATCAATTCCCCCCCCCCCCAACACATAGAGTACAATAATGTGCAAAATAACTATTATCCAGATAGGGATAATAGATTATTTGCCCATTATTAAACACATTAACTAGCATAATAAAATAAATAAAGTTCTACTGACCTCATCAATATGAATCCCTCTCGACAGCAAAATCTGTGTCCTCCATTGCCAACAAAATACATAGCCAATACATTGCAATTACATTCTGATATCAATTAACCCCTTAATAACCTTATCGGATAATAACCGCAAAGGTAATTAATGGGTTAAGCCAGCCTTGCCCGATACCCACCCTTCACCCATTCATTTGTACAGTGGCTTCATCATGCAAATATATATATATCATCTGTTCCTTAGCCAATCTAAAAATTAGGTAAATACAACTTCAGATGAACAACAACACATGACATATTACACCGTGTCATGATTTATTTAACAAAAATAAAGCTAAAATGGAGAAGCTATGTGTGAAAAACTAAGTACACCCTTACTGCTTCCATAGGAATTAAGATGCTAAGTAGCAGACAGTTGCTGCTAATCAAATGCCCTTGATTAATTGATCATCAGCAAGTGTGACCACCTCTATAAAAGCCAAAGTTTTAGCAATTTGCTGGTCTGGAGCATTCAGGTGTGTGTTAACACAATGCCAAGGAGGAAAGACATCAGCAATGATCTTAGAGAAGCAATTGTTGCTGCCCATCAATCTGGGAAGAGTTATAAGGCCATTTCCAAACAATTTAAAGTCCATCATTCTACAGTGAGAAAGATTATTCAAAAGTGGAAAACATTCAAGACAGTTGCCAATCGTCCCAGGAGTGGACATCCCAGCAAATTCACCCCAAGGTCAGACCGTGTAATGCTCAGAGAAATTGCAAAATACCCAAGAGTTACATCTCAGACTCTACAGGCCTTAGTTAGTATGTTAAATGTTAAAGTTCAAGACAGTATAATTAGAAAAAGACTGAACAAGTATGGTTTGATTGGAAGGGTTGCCAGGAGAAAGCCTCTTCTCTCTAAAAAAACATGGTAGCACGGCTTAGGTTTGCAAAGTTGCATCTGAACAAACCACAACACTTCTGGAACAAGATCCTTTGGACAGACGAGACCAAAGTTGAGATGTTTGGCCATAATGCACAGCGCCATGTTTGGCAAAAACCAAACACAGCATATCAGCACAAACAGCTCATACTAACTGTCAAGAATGGTGGTGGAGGGGTGATGATTTGGGCTTGTTTTTGCAGCCACAGGACCTGAGAACCTTGCAGTCATTGAGTTGACCATGAACTCTTCTGTATACCAAAGTATTCTAGAGTCAAATGTGAGGACATCTGTCCGACCTCTAAAGCTTGGCCGAAATTGGGTCATGCAATAGGGCAATGATCCCAGCAAACCAGCAAATCTACAACAGAATGGCTGAAAAAGAAAAGAATCAAGGTGTTGCAATGGTCCAGTCAAAGTCCAGACTTCAACCCGATTGAAATGCTGTGGCTGGACCTTAAGAGAGCTGTGCATAAACAAATGCCCACAAACCTCAATGAACTGAAGCCACGTTGTAAAGAAGAGTGGGCCAAAATTCCTCTACAACGATGTGAGAGACTGATAAAGTCATACATAAAACGATTACTTCAAGTTATTCCTGCTAAAGGTGGTTCTACAAGCTATTGAATCATAAGGTATACTTAGTTTTTCACTCATGGCTTCTCCATTTTGGCTTTATTTTTGTTAAATAAATCATGACACTGTGTAATATGTCATGTGTTGTTGTTCATCTGAGGTTGAGTTTACCTAATTTTAAGACCTGCTAAGGAACAGATAGTTGTTATTATGTCCTGATATGTAAAGCCATGGAATTCAAAGAGGGTGTACTTTCTTTTTCACATGACTGTATATAATATATATATATATATATAATATATATACATACATATACATACATATATATGTATATATATATACACATGATGAACCAATATACAAAGAAATGTTTAAGGGTTTGAGCCCATGAAAGGACACAGTAGTTTTGATTTATATATCGATGCAAACCGTTTCCTTAGAAAACTAACGGTGAAAAGGTATTTTCTAGGAAGACATATTGAACCCAATTTAAATAGAGAAGTGCCCCCAATCGTAGAACAAGAAAGACAATTTGTCCACACAGGGTTAAAACCGAAATCTACATTCTTCCCCCATTTTGCCACTGGGAATCATCTGGAAGTTTTCTTTTGAAGATTTAACCAAGAAACAAAACATTCAAAATAATAATAAAAAAACTGAAAATCTCACCAAAATTGAAAAAGAAGCCCTTCAACAACTGATGGAGAATAATGACTTAATCATTAAACAGGCGGATAAGGGGGGAGGAGTGGTCCTTATGGACAAGGTAGACTACGAAAGGGAGGCACTAAGATTGCTTGGAGATACAAATACTTATATGATATTACCATCAAATCCCATTAAGGGATATATGGAAGAGCTGAAACACCTTCTAGATGGGGGAAGGGAGACTGGCATGCAAAAATTTCTCTATCAAGATAACGCCAAGATGCCGGTCTTCTACTTCCTCCCAAAGGTACATAAAAGTGTAGTCAATCCCCCAGGCAGAACTATAGTCTCGGGGATTGACTCGCTTACAGCGAATCTCTCTATGTATATAGACACCTTTTTGCAGAAGTATACTGTAGATCAGTGCAATAGAAATCATATCTAAGAGACACGGTAGATATATTGAATCTTTTAGGTAATGTAGTATGGGAAGAACATTTCATCTTAACAACCTGTGATGTTGCATCATTATATACTGTAATTCAGCACACACAGGGATGTGCAGCAATAGAGCGAGTTTTGCAGGAGGACGAGGCATTACCTTTATCACAAATTGATTTTATTATTAATAGTATAAGATTTATATTAAATCACAATTATTTTTGGTATGGGAACACTTTTTATTTACAGAAATGTGGAACGGCGATGGGTACGAGGTTCGCGCCAAGCTACGCCAATCTGTTTGTGGCGGATTGGGAAAAAGAAAACATCTGGTTAGAAGAAGAGCTTGGCGTGAACCTTGTCCTCTATCGTCGTTACATTGATGATGTCTTTTTTATTTGGAGTAGGGGAAAGGAGAGCCTAGTTGAATTTCTGGACACCATGAATACAAACACACATAATTTGACATTTACTGGTGAATGGGATTATAAAAAAGTTAACTTCTTGGATTTAACCATATATGTAGAAAATAATATGGTGAAAACAAAAACCTACTTCAAAGAGACTGAAAAGAATAACTTTATTAGAAGGGATAGTTGCCACCTACCAAGGTGGATGGACAATGTACCATCTAGTCAATTCACCCGGATAAAGAGAAATTGTACAGATAGGGATCAATTTGAAATACAATCAGAAAAAATCCAAAATAGATTCTTGGAGAAGAAATACAAAAAGGAATTAATTGATAAGGCAAAGGATAAGGTTGATAAAATAAATATAAGTGAATTATTAACATTAAAACAAAAAGATCCTACCATAAGTAGAAAGTTTGACTTCGCATTCCTTACAGGGTATAATAGGGAGGCAGGAAAGATCAGGAACATAATAACTTAGCACTGGGACATTTTGAAAAATTACCCGATTTTGGGTCAAAACATACCAGACAGACCAAATGTCATTTTCAAAAAAACCAACAATTTGAAAAATAAATTGGCCCCAAGTGCACTTAGGGAAATTAAATCTAAAGATAACAGTTGATTAAACAGGAAAGGTTTTTTCGGCTGTAAGAGTTGCACAGTATGCCAGTTCAAGTCACCAGACCACACTCATTTTTACTCTAATGTCACAGGTGAAAGTTTCAACATAGAAACCTTTATGACCTGCAGGACAGACCATATAGTTTTTATCTGCTGGAATGTTCCTGCAGGTTACAATATGTAGGGAAAATTATCAGACCTGTGAGAACCAGGATTATCGAACACTGAGTGGCATAAAAAGAAAATTGATGAATCACAATATACCCAAACATTTTGTGGAATTTCATGGTGGTGAACCGACATGCTTGCAATTCAAGGCCATTGAATATGTATTACCGCATTGGAGGGGAGGAGATAGGGGATCGGAATTGCTCAAAAGGGAGACATTCTGGATCCACCGTCTCAAGACACTTACCCCTGAAGGTCTAAATGCAGAAATAGATCTTGCACCTTTTTTTATATAAATATGGGGCCGTTTCTAATTATGTTTTCCTCTATTTTTTCCTGTTCTTCCCTGCTTCCTTTTTCATCCCAGCTATTTATGTTTTAGGATAAACATTTGTATAACCTTGTCAGTATAGTTATATCTCCCAATAGATGATTTCACATGTTGAAGTTATTATAATATTCACATTCTATCTCAATGTATAATATCTGTTATTTCTAATGAATTTCATTGTAGATTATCTAATATGGTTATTATATAGCAGTTATGAATGAGTGTCCAGTAATGAAAGGTCATTTTCATTCAATCTCAATGTATGATATCTGTCATTCTTAATGAATTTCATTGTAGAATATCTCATATGGTTATTATATATCAGTTATAAATGAATGTACAGTAATGTTTGATGTTTATGTAAATGTGACAGGCTTTGAATGATGTCACATCCGTTCTCCCCAAAATCTCTGTCACATGGTCTACTAGAGCCAATTAGAGTAGGGATGTTGTTCCCCGCTCTGATTGGCTACCGTACCATGTGAGGCCGGTCATCTTTCTTTTCATTATGTCGTCTTAAAGGCAATTGAAGCACAGCCATTCTGATTGGCTGGTGTCATTGCCTTTAAATGACATCATCCTTTTTTTTCTCCCCAAATCACATGGTTTTTATGGCCCAATCAGGGGCGTGGGAACATATGACGATAATGTGATGTCATAGGCCTATAAAAGCCTATGTCGTCTCATTTTGAAAAAAGTCTTGGTTTATTTTTTTATGATTTGTTATTTTATTGGTTCCTGTTGCTGTGCGTGGATTTTTTGGAGAGCTTGGTGGTCAACGGGAGTCGGTGAGTGGGGCAGCTAATGGTAAGTGAACAAAATAAATGTAATTTTTTTAACTTTAATTGTTTTTTGTAATGTCTAATATGTGATATAATTTTTTTACATTCTCATGTCTTGCCACTGTATGTATGTATGTATGTATGTATGTATGTATGTATGTATGTATGTATGTATGTATGTATGTATGTATGTCTCTATCAATATACAGTGGTGACCAACTTTATTCTAACTCGGCTAGCTCCGCGAATTTCAGATTATCCCGGTTATGTGCGGTTTTGTATCGTTTTCGCCTGGAGTGTATTGCGTTATTTTCGCGGCTGTGATTTAAGCATTTTATTCCCGCTGTATGCAATACTGCAATGCCGTGTAAAAACTCATGGGGGCGTTTGCAAGCTATTGTCTTTGAAGCCGTCCCCTATAACCCCTAACATACTGTACACATACAGTACTGTATATGCACATCAATGATACTACAGTATAGGCCGGCGGGGGCGAGATGTGTTTGCAGCAGAGAGAGATCCGCTGCTCTCTCTGCGCAAACATCGGCACATTAAAAATTATTTAAAATACATTTTTATTCATAGTGTAGATGTACAGGGGGTCTCCGGAGATGAACCGCATTGGTTTCAGTTCCGGGGACCCCCTGCTTCCCGAGATACAGGCCCCTTTATGAGGTGCCAGTATCCCTCTGCATTTAAAGGTCCCGATCATGTGACCGCGGAATGTAAACAAAGCAGAGGGATACCGGCACCCCATAAAGGGGTCTGTATCTCAGGAAGCAGGGGGTCCCGGACCTAAAACCAAAGCGGTTCTGCTCCGGAGACCCTCTGCACATCTACAGTATGAATAAAACACACATATCAATAAATACTCGTTCCTTACCTTTGCGGCTATGTGCTACGGTAACGAAGCAGCATGAATGTATTTTTAATAATATTGTACAGTGAGCAGGGGGTTCCCTGAGCCACAAATCAAAGCTCAAGGGACCCCCTGCTCCTGCACAATATTATTAAAATACAGAAATGCTGCTTTATTACCATAGCTGATAGCTGCTAAGGCAATGAAGGGGTTAACCCACCGAGCCCGCTTTATTGTGGGTAGCGGGGGTGGGTGAAGGGGGTATTTGGCCCTTGGTGTGAGTTTAGGACTTGCGGGGGGGTTGTGGGTGCACTTAACCCCTTCATGAGTGTATTTGAATAACCTGCTCCATTATATTGTTCCAAACTTTCCAATTTACTGCATGAGGTTTTGAGTTTTACAGCAGCTCGCATTAGAAAATAAACCCTATTGTTAAATGCAAACCAGTTCAAATGTAACAACCGCAAACATTTCACCAAGGCT